>NNCF01133522.1:264337-278723 GCA_002313205.1 Laupala kohalensis | reverse complement strand
TATATATATATATATATATATATATATATATATATATATATATATATATATATATATATATATATATATATATATATATATATATATATATAGTCCATAAAAAGGTCGAAAGTTATTTATTTATGTAAGTATATATCACTATTACCGTATTGTGGCATTTGTGTACAGTAGGTCTATTTCTAATATTTAAGAAATACGAAAATAGTCACCGTTCTGTTAACTGCACTGTTAACAAAAAATATTACTTTAAACAGTTTCATTACTAATGACTGTGTTTTACAATAAAAGCATTGTGTAGGCAGCATACATGTATGCTCTGTAAAAGACATGCGCGAAGCAATATTTGGCAAACAGTTTGGTAGGCACAAAAAATAAATAAATAAGTAGTCACTCAATAGTGACACTTCGAATTACGAAGGCAAAAATAAACAAATTGAAAACAAAAAAACAGCTCTATGAAGTGTCTCTCAACATCTGAAGGCTAAATCAAAAGGGTGGCGGTGTTTGAGGCATCTTGTATGTTCACTGTTGTCGAGTAGATTTAGGGCGAGGAAGTTTATGAAAGTTGAGCCTTGTTATGTATTTATTGCTGAATCTTACTATTTCTTCCTTGATGGTCGGGATTTCCAGGTCCTGGTGCAGAGCTGTGTTCGTAATGAACCACGGGGCGTTGACAACTGTGCGAAGAGCTTTAGATTGGAACCTTTGTAATATCTCTAAGTTCGAGATGGACGCTGTTCCCCAGAGCTGGATTCCATACGTCCAAATTTGTTTAAGGATAACTTTGTAATTAAGCACTTTGTTTGGGGACAAAGCAGAATTTCTGTCTAGCAGCCAATAGAGGTTTTGAAGTTTGCTTTTTTTATCTTAATATGTGCCTTGAAGGTGAGGCGTCTGTCAAGTCATACCAATGTATTTGACATGATCACTTTGTGGAATCGGTTCATTAGGGATTAAAATTTGTGGGCATATATCTCTTCTAAGAGTGAAGGTAGTGTTGACGGATTTAGCCTCATTGATTTTGATTTGCCATTTTTTAAACCACTTACAAAGGATATTTAGGTGCTCTTGCAAGATGGCAGAAGCTTCGTTTGGGTCGTCATGGACTACGAGGATGACTGTGTCGTCGGCGAAAGTAGCACTTGTCTTCTCGGATGATGGTAGGTCAGCAGTATAAAGCAGATAAAGAGTAGAACACAGCTCGCAATCTTGAGGTACTCCGGATGGAATGGGAAATAGGTGGGAAAGCTCCTGGTTGAATTTGATTTGGAAAAATCTTGGAGAGAGATAGGACTTGAGAAGTAGGTGGAATGGGTGCGGTAGACAGATCTTGATTTTATAAAGTAATCCAGTGTACCAGACTTTGTCGAATGCGTGACTAACATCTAGAAATACAGCGTTGCTAATTTTATTATTTTCTAGGGAATTTTGAATAATTTCTACTACCCTATAGACTTGCTCTAATGTAGAGTGTTGTTTACGAAAGCTGTTGGGTTGGGATAAGGTCTTCGGTGGCTAGGACTGGATTGAGGCGATGCAGGAACAACTTTTCGAAGACTTTGGAAAGAATAGGTAGGAGAATTATAGGTCTATGGGAGATGACTTCGTTTGCTGGTTTTTGAATGAGTACTATCTGCGATATCTTCCGTTCTGATGAGAAATAACCTGTCCTCCAGACTGTATTAAAAATTGATGTGACAAATGCAACATCTTTCGCAGGAAGATTTTTCATGATGAAACCAGTAAGTAGGTCGCAGCCAGAAGATTTGCGATGGTGTAGTTGTTTTAATTGGTGTTGGATTTCTTTAGATGTAAACGGACGGATTTGATTGGACAATTGTGAGGGTGCATCCAAAAATTTGGACTCCTCTTCTCTTGATATTTCGCTTGGAGAAGGACAAAATGCATCAGAGAAATGCATCGCCAAAGTGGTTGCTATGTCTTTGTCGCTTTTGGCCCGACTTCCATCTTGTTTACGAATTGGGGAAATTTTTTGCTTTAACTTCTTCAAATGTTTGGTGATTTTCCACTGAGAATAATCGATTGTCTCAGTTGCTGTTAGTGATTCCATTTTCCTTTTGAAAGAATTATTCTTATATTCACTTAGAAGTCACTTTAATTTTTGTGAAGCGCTGTTTAGGATTTGCTTATCAGCGGAACCGTGACTGTTGCCATTTTTAGTTTTTGTTTTTAGAGTAAAAGTTGGCGAATCTCAAAAGGGGCGAAATAGCTAGGTTTGGTGCTCTCTGCTACGAGTGTAGAATACATGGCTGCTGTGTGGATCTGGTTAGTTACGTTTTCAACAGCTTCAATATCGTTGGACGTTTTCAGTGGAGCGTTTGCTTTGATTTTTGTTTGGATTAGAAAGTTGAACTTATTGCAGTCCGTCTTTCTGCTGCAGATGAATTGAGATTTTGGACGATTTACTATAGAAGAGCTGAAATATGATAGGGGAATCGAGGGATTAAAGTACTTCAGTGATAGTTTGGGAGAGGCCCTTCACCGCAAAGATGGATTTTATTTGGATCTGTCGGTCATTAGATAGGTTTGCGAATGAGTGGAGAATGGTGTCAGATTTTGCTTCATTATAGCTTTATATAACGCTATACCTTTGGGATTTGTAGTTCTTGATCCCCAGAAGTGATGTTTTGCGTTGTAATCGCCACCTGCTATGAAGCGTGGGCCAAAGGAGGAGAAAAATAGTTGAAATTGTTGAGTATTTACTCCTTGTTTGGGTGGGCAGTATATTGCAGAAACGGTAAGTATGCTGTACTCGTCAGTTATTTGTATCGAAGTTCCTTGTAAGATATCATGATGATGTTGGTGTTCATGATGATGCACTAAATGGCGTACGAGGATGGCGCTTCCTCCATAGGCAGTACCGTCTCGGTGGTCAGTACTATACAAGCTATAATCTTTAATGTTAACACAAGTTCGGTTGGTAAAATGGGTTTCCGATAGAAGCATTATGTCGATATCAGAATGATGCAGATAATACTCCAGTTCATTTTTATGTTGTGCTAGTCCATTTGCATTCCACGGTACTATTTTATATGAACTGTACATTGTGTCACTTTAAACTGGCCGAGGTTATTACGGAGGGATTTTTCTGGTGTTCATGGTTAACTAAGGACAGAGATAGTAGTTTTGTTTCCGTACTGGCGAATTTTTCTTCTTGCATTTGTTGACACGACAAACAAACAAATTGTTAATAATTACCCGTGGGATAGTTTGGAGATAAGTGTGGTAATAACAGGTTCACGAGAGACTTAATTTGTTGGCTCTGTTGTAAGTGTACATTTTCGAATCTCTGGATTGAGCTCTAGAAGATGGTTACAAATTCGTCGAATTGATTAGGGTTACGGTGAGTGGAATTTGGATTGATTCCTTCAGCATATGTTTAGGGATGGGGAGTGAGGATGTGAACTGGAAGTATTCTCACGTGGGAAAGAAGTAGGGTGGGTCTGGATCAGGCCTTCGACAATCTTATTGTTGACGGTGTAAGTGCCTACTTTGTGTGAGGTAGGGGATCTACTTACGGAGTGTCAGCCCTTTTTTATATTAATAGATGATATACCACACAGCCCTTGTAATTTGCGGGATGAGAACCCTCCCATAAGGCGCACTTTGCGGGTATGGATCTGTATGTTTCAGTAGGATAATTACCTCCGCATTTTACACAGCGGTGGGGATAAGCGCAATATCCTCTCGTGTGTTCATAGCGCTGACACCGTTCGCATTTCTTGTTTAGCTTGCGGCAGCTCGAACTTTACAACTGAGTTGAGAAGAGTCTGAACGGTGAATATTTCTTTGTTACTACTTTGAGATTCCAAGTCTATAAAGAATAGTGATAAAGGTTCCTTGGAATCCCTGTACGGAATGTTTATAATGTTCCTGACCTTGTGGCGTAGTTCGAAGAGCGCATCTTTTATTTCTTCCGTATCCACGGAGTGATGAATATTACGAACTACGACTCTGTAGGAACGATCTTGCTTGAGCTGGTACGTGTGAAATAACCGTTTGCTGTTCACGAAATGTTTAGTGAGTTTTCGGTAGGCATCCGGGGTTTCTGGTAAAATTTTGATTGTATCATTGGACATGGATTTGATACGAAATTCTTGTTTAGTAGCAACAGGCGTTCGTGAAGATCCGAAATGTGCTTACATGCACGGATTTTGACATTGACCTGAAGATAAGGTTTGTAAAGTGTTACATCTGGTCTGTGCTTCTTTACGGTATGGAAGGTTGGACCCTTAAAAAGAATGCTATCAAAAACCTGGAAGCTTTCGAGATGTGGGTATATCGCCGAATTCTGAAAATACCTTGGACGGCGAGAATTACAAATGAAGAAGTTCTAAGACGCGTAAACAGAGAACGTGAACTCTTCAATGTAATCAGGAAGAGGAAAACCGCCTATTTGGGACACATTATGCGGAACGAAAAGTATAATTTTTTACATCTGATGATCGAAGGAAAGATCGACGGCAAAAGAAGAACTGGCAGAAAGAAGATGTCCTGGCTTCGAAACATTAGGCAATGGACAGAGTTACGGAGCATGCAATCGCTTATGCAGGCTGCGCGTGACAGAGAGACAATGGACCATGTGATCGCGAACATCCATTAGTGGATATGCATCCGAAGAAGAAGAAGAAGCAACTTCATAGATAATATTTAACATTTCAGGAAAACTTGAAATATTAGGAATAAATATTGGTGAAACCGCTTGTTTAGTGGTAGGTACTTCATTTATCACGTCTGAATCAAGTATGCTTAACACTTGAAATCGGTTTTGCGTTTGCATAGTAGGAAGAGCAATAGATGTTTGTGCCTTACTCCTCTAGTCTGTGCGAGGTCTTCTGTGTTAGCCTTCTTGGTAGCGGTAGTTTGAAAATGTTGTCACGTGCACCTTATTTGGTGTACTGGTAACGAGGTGTCGTTGCTCGATTCCGTGATCGGGGATAACCCCGTAGGCTGACCTTGGTGACTACTGTCTGGCTGGGAAGGGTGCGGCGACGCAGTTATGGCCGTGAGACCGTTACATGATGCTGTGATTGTTAGCTTTTCACTAGTAGTGTTTGTTGTTTCTTTTTTTAGCAAAATTAAGTTTCACTGCTAAAAGTGTTTTATACTGGTTGTCCACAAAAGATACCCTAATACATAACTTAGTAAGCGTACTGATATTAAACACGAGATGCACTGATAAGAGAGCGGAATGACGAGACACGACCGTTAACCTCCGTAGTGCGTTGACTCGGAGCGACTCTTGAGCGAACTGGTTTTCAGAATCCGGTGTCTTCAAGCCAAACGCTGGCTGAAGTTATTCGAGAACTGGACACCTACTCAAAGAAACTCACCTTCACAAAGACAGTAATCATCATAGGTGGGCAGAACGATATTAATTTTGGAGGTCATTTTAACCCTTCTGACCATGTAATAATAATAATAATAATAATAATAATACGTTCCATTATTCCTAAGAAGAACATAGGAAATCAACAATTGCCTTCCAGCGAACTCTGTTGCTTGGATCAACTTTTATTAATTTTATAGTTTTTCCATGTTCTTTTTCAACTGATCCTGTCCATGTGTTGCGTGGTCTTTCACGTAGTCTGGATCCTTGCGGGTTCCATTCCAAAGCATTAGGGGGGATTTCATCTGGTTCTTTTCTTGGGGTGTGTCCAATTTAGTTGAATTTCCTTCTTTTGATTTCGGTGTTCATATCCATTTGTTTTGTTTTTCTCTTCAGTTCTTCATTGCTGATTGTGTTGGGTCACCAGATTTTCAATATGAACCTTGAGCACCTATTAATGTAAACCTGTAATTTCTTTTTGATATCCACCGAAACCATCCACGTTTCACATCCATAAAGGAGGACGGTCTTAATACATGCATTAAACATTTTGATTTTTGTGTTAATGCTAATGTTTGTTGCTTGCCAGATATTTCTTACACGTAGAAATCTCTTAAATTGCGGTGAACCTCACCGCCAGGTAACAGATTAATTCTTCTTCTTTATAGACTGTACAACATTCCTTTGAACGTTTTGGCCTTCTCCACAATTACCTTCCATTTCTTCCGATCTTGAACTTGGACTGACCAGTTTTTAATTCCCATCTTCAGATCATTTAGCACATCGTCCTTCCACCTGAGTTTAGGTCTACCTTTTTTCCGAGCTGATAATGGGCACCAACTAAAAGTCTTCTTTATTGTCCTTTGTTCATCCATTCGGCATACATGTCCTAGCCAGCTCAGCCTCATAGCTTTGACATGGTTCACGATGGTTTTAAACTTAATCAGGTTATATATTTCTTCATTATACCTTATCCTCCAGGTGCCATCACTATTTTTTATGGACCCATGTATTCTCATAATTCTCCTTTCAAAGATCATCAGTTTCTGTATGTCACTTCCCTTCAGTGTCCACGTTTCAGATGCTTACGTTACAATTGGCCTGATGAGTGTTTCATACTGTCTTACTTTAGCATTTTTGGACAAATACCTGCTTCTGAATAGATCTATATTTGTAAAATAGGCTTTATTTCCAGCAATTATTCTTTCTCTAATTTCATCCTTATGTTTGTTCCATTTATTCGGGAGCCAAGATAGTTAAAGCTATTTACTTGATATTTTATTCCATCAATTACTAGGGCATCCATTTTGTATGCATCATTCCTACACCTCATAATTGGTCTTCTCTTTGTTGATCTTAAGACCATAAGGCTCCGCCATTTCTTTAAGTTCATGGAATAGCTTTTCTAGGTCTTTTTTGGTTCTGGATATCAATAGTATGTCATCCTCATAGGCTAGGCATTGTTTCAACCGAGTGGTAATATTGGCCTTGACATCAATCTGTGCCAAAATTACGTCTATTGTTATACAGAATAATGTCGCAGATAATGGGTCTCCTTGTTTAACCCCATATTTCACTTCAAATTCATCTCTCAGCTTGTTACCAGCTCGTACTCTGGCTCTAGTATTTGTTAATGTTATACCAATCAAATCCACTAATTTTCTTGGTAGTTAATTCACAGATTAATTATTGAGGTTATATTTATGAGGTAATTATTAATGATCGCAAGTTGAATGAGAATGGAAGACGGGCCCGGGAGACGAACGGGATGGCGCAGTTGGTAAGCGCACGAGCGCACTAAGCTCATGATCCCGAATCTCAGTCGTGTCTTCCATTTTCATTCAACATAACATAAGATATTTCTTAACTTGGAAAAGGTACCTTTGAGTTTTTGAACACGTGCCCAAACGTCTTAAGTTGTGCCACCATATTTAAGATACAGCAACAAAGATAGGTAAAATATTCACCTCCCAATGATATAGGCGTTTTATTTCTAGCTTGGACCCGTAGCTCTTTTGTTTTTCTCGTATTCATCTTTAAATTGTATTTTGCGGACTCGATCTCTTGGATCTCGCTTTCTCTTGCATATGTTCCCAGTAGTGTATGTCATCAGCGTAGTCTAAGTCTTCTAATCTATCATTTAATTTCCACACTATTCCACTTCTGTCGCGGATGATGTTTCTCATGATCTCATCCATCACCAGTATGAAAGGAAGACATTTCCAGACACTGTCTCAATTCCTTATTCCAGACACTGTCTCAAATGGTTCAGGAAGGGCACCGTTGTGAAGAACGTGAAATCTAAAATGTAGATAGCACGCTTTTATTAGGTTAATGATTTTAATTGACACTCTCGTCTCTAAGATTCTCCAGATTCCCTCTCATTTAACGGAGTCAAATACCTTTTCACAATCTATAAACAAGGCGTAAAGTGGAGACCTCCATTCCAAGGGCTATTCAACAATAATTCGCAGTGCGCATATCTGATCTGTACACGATCTATTGGCTGTAATTCCAGCTTGTTCTTTGCGGATATTCTTATCTACAGCTGCTGATATGCGATGGAGAATTCTTCTACTAAAGATCTTACTGCAAACACAAAGTATATTGATTCCTCTCCAATTATCGCATACACTTAAATTTCCCTTCTTAGGGATTTTAATGACTATGCCCTCCAACCATTAATCAGGTAATCTCTCCTCTCTCCATATATCTTGAAATAATAGATATAACATATCCACTGTGGAGGGAATGTCCGCCTTCAATATTTCTGCAGGGATCCCAACTTTTTCTGCTGCCTTTCCTTTCTTCAGTTCTTTTATGGCACTTCTAATCTCCCTCTTATTGGGTGCTTGTACATCTATGTCCAGAGATTGAAAATTACCTGCCTCCCGGCCTATCTTCAGTTGTTTGGGTGTTACTTCGGTTTAGCACACAAGAATTCTTTCCACCTCCGCCGCTGACCTTCTGTTGAGAATATTCTTTTTCCGACCTTATCCTTCACTGGCTGATTCTGGTTTCTTGTGCCTCCACTCAGCTTTATAGCTATGTCAAATAGTTCTTTTAGATTCCCTATATTAGCTGCTGTTTCTGCTTTTCTTGCCATATCCATATAACTGATGATCTCTTCTACAAGATTATTAAATCTCCTTATGAAGAGTTATACAAATATGTTAAATTAGCAATATTCCCTTAACTATCATTAGATTTTTTTTTCTTCTTAACCATTTTTCTGTTTTCTATCAAGTCCCATGTGTGTTCTGAAATCCAATCTTTTTGTTCCTTCTGTTGATATCGCAATACTTTTTCGCTAATCTCGTGAAATGTCTTTTATTTGCCTCCATTCGCTAACTATATTCTGATTTGTTCTTCACTTTCCATCACGCAGTTTCGTTCGTATACCGTCTTTTTGTTCTCAAACTAGTTATAAATTCTCTCTTTAGCTCTGGTTTGGATAAATACTGCACCCTGAATTTTCTTCGCCTTTTTTCTCGGTTGGTTTTCATTACTTGTTTACGGAAGGAGGCTCTGAATAAATGATGGTCCGATCCCACATCAGCACCCCTATTGTTGCATATCTCTAACGAACATTTGCTAAATTTGGAGCTAATACAAATGTGGTCTGTCTGGCTAACAGTTTTCCCATCAGGTGAGACCCGCGTTATCTTATGATCCCTACGCGGAAATAACGTGCCACCTATCTTCTTATTATTATTAGCGCAGTGTTCTATAAGCATTTCACCTTTTTCATTTCTTTCTCGTAGTGCGTGCTGTCCCATAACATGTTCCAAATCATTTTGGGTCTCTATCCTGGCATAAAAATCTCCCATTAATACCTTGAACTCACCTACTCGAATACTCGTACATGTTCTATACAACATACTGTAAAATTTCATCTTATCCTCCTCAGCATTTTCAGTAGGAGCATATCATTGAATTACTTATATTCTTCTGTATTTTGAGTTCAATCGGGCTACTATAATCCGCTCAGAGATAGGTTCCCATTACAGCATCGCTTCAGAAAATATTTTGCTCATGACGATTCCGACCCCTGCAACGTGATCATCGTCTGCATTAGGCATTCCAGAGAAGAGTAAACTATATCCATCTCCTAACTTAACATGACCATTTTCATTCCATCTCACTTCACTTAATCCTACAACATCCATTCTGTCATTTTTCCTCTCTCTAACCACTTGTGCTAATCTTATCTTCTGAAATAAAGTTCTCACATTCCATTGTCCAAAGAGCGTCTGTTGTTTTGTGCATTGTTGGTCATCAGATAGTTTAGCCGGATATTTCTTGTTGATTTTCTCTGAATATTTGAAGATCTCGGGGTTTACTGGTTATTAGTCCATTGCCTTCAAAGTCTGCTAGTAGGACTGCTACTTGAGGCTGCAGATCGCCTAAGCTTCTTAAGCTTGAGAGTAGACATTTCCTCCTACCCAGGTGCTAGGGTTATCCTGCCTATAGTCGGACGCCAGAGCCTCGTTAGTGCTAACATACAAACCACTTGAAGGCGAGGATGACATTTGGGGAGGTGGTTATATTAGCTCTCTAGGTGCGTCACATCACTCCCCCATGGGTCATTCTGACCATGTACGAAAACTAAAAACGGCCTCTCACCACACATAGTACCCTCTAGTCTGCCTCCACGCTTCAACGTTCCACAAATAAGCCACGAAATTAAACTCGCAAACATGTCCCAAAATCATCACCTGGCAGACACAAAAATCACATTTTTTATTTGCAACCACATCTGACTGCCAAGGATTGTACCCAGCCCGGTTTGCACCTAAGACCGTTTGGTAAACATCACTTCGGTTCTCTATAGCTTCACATCTGACCTAACATCCTCCTCCTGCCTCTTCTACCACTCCTACACCCCTTCTACCTCCTCCTCCATCTCTCTTCTATCTCCACAAGCATTTTTCCCCTGTTCCCGATCTTTCGCATTGTCTTCCCTCATCTCCCTCGCCCTCATCTAATCCCACATCCACATCTTCTTTCGCCACCGTACACGGTTACATCTTGCGCTCAAGAGTACGATGTGGTACTCGAAGATGAAGACGTTCGGGTGCAGTGTGCGTGCTTGATCCGGGACTAGGAACTGTACCAAACTATTGTACCCCTCCACAATATAACTTCGATTCTGTTTCTCGAGAATCACAAACTCTTTGAGAAGTAAAATAATTTTATTTTATCATAATGCCCAATCCCTTTCAAACAAATTGACAAATATTAAAATTCTTGTACACGAAAATCCATTCGATTTGCTTTGTCTCATAGAATATTGGTTTTCAACTAACAACATCAATGGTACTTTTATTTCTAATTATTATTTAAAATTTTGTCGACTGTAAATACTTGCTAAAGGTAAACATCCCCACGGACGTACGTGTTGGATGGCTTTTGTTGTGGAACGATCCTTAAAGGAATGTATACTGGATTGTAGTGAAAGACTATGCTTCATTAGAATAAAAACCCAATATTTTAATATTTCTGTGGTAAATGTGCATGCCCCTACAGAAGAAAAGAACGAACTAGTTATTCTCATTCTGTGAACAAATTGATAAACGTTTCGAGGTGCTACCATCTTATGTCAAATTATTTGTGGGCGACTTTAATGCACAGGTGGGACGGGAAGAAAGGTATGTAGGAACGATTGGATAGAGGCGTAGTCAAAACGAGAGATCTAACGATAATGGACATAGGATTATTGGTTTTGCTACAACTCACAATATGGCTATTAGCCTAACATGCTTCCCACGCAAAGAGGCACATAAAAGAACCTGGCGAACACCAGAAGATGGATCCTATAACCACATAAACCACGTCTTGATTGGAAGAGAGAGAGCTTCATGTGTAATGGATGTCAGAAGCCGAAGGGGAGCAGATTGTGGGTCAGATCATTACCTTGTCAAGCTGAAATTCAGTTGTCGTATTCCACACATACGAATTGAGAGAATTAATACGCGCAGAAAATACGATATAGCAAAACTTGAAGTGAAAGGAATACGCTCGAAATTTGAAGAAGCGATGGACATGCAGCTGTCTCAGGTGGGGACTCAGCAGTAACAACAAGATACAATAGAGGAAGAATGGGAAGTGATTAAGAACAGTATGACTAAAGCAGCAGAACAGACACTCGGGTTCGAACAACGGAATGACAAGAACGAATGGTTTGTTGAGGAATGTGGAGCAGCTGTTCAAGAAAGGAAGAAGGCATACAATAATTTTCTGAATACACCAACCAGAACAAAGAAGCAGGAACTTGACAAAACCCCCCAGGGGGCTTACATCTAGTAAGTACGTGTTTGGCGAACACGGGGCCCCGAGCTGAGTTTTTCATTGCTTCCACTTACTTGTGCCATGCTCCTTCCTTTCTCTTTCCTGACCTCCCTTGGTCACCTCTTGTTCCTTTCGATCCCGACGCTATTAGAACTAGGGTATCTTTCATTTTCATCTTTCCTCTTCTTTTTTTAAATGTTTTTAGTAAAGAGATATGTTGGGATTTCAGTTTTCAGTTGTACTTCAGGAGGGTTTTAGTGGGTATGGCTGAGTCATTCGGCGAGTCTCACACGCCGGGAGAGTCATGTTGGCTCTCCCTAGTGCGTAACTGCATTTTCCCTACCTGTACAAGTTTTAAGGGCTCTAGTGACCTTTGATGTTGACGAGCCCTAAAGCGCCACAAAAAAAACTTGACAAAAGGAATAGAGAAGTTAATAAACTGTGCAGAAGATAGAAACGAACTTGGTTAAGGGAGAGAATTTAAAGGATAGAGGGTTATCTAAAGGAAGTGAAAATTACAGATGCATAAAGGAAGTCCGGTTTCTTAGAGAAGGATTTCAGACCCGATCAGAAATTGTAAAAGATAAAGACGAGAACTTGTGTTGTGGCAAGGAAAACGCCTCGGAAACATGGGCAGGGTACTTTGAAGATCTCCACAATCAAGGAAATGGTAACACACTGATCCAAGAAACAATGGGAAGAATAACAGCAAATGATGATGATGGGGAAACACCGGTACCCACATTGGAGGAGGTCCAACTAGCTATTAAAGGATTAAAAAACAGGAAGTCCCCAGGATATGATGTCATACCCGCAGAGCTTGTAAAAAACTGTTCTGTGAAGATGGTGAAGTAAAATTCATAATTTAATTGTTTCCATATGGGCACATGAAAAGTTGCCAAAAGAGTGGAACAAAAGTATGATATACCCTATACATTAAAAGGCTGGTGACAAATTAATCTGTAAAAATTATAGAGGTATTGCATTGCTCAGTAATGCATACAAAATCTACTCATCTAACCTTAAGAGAAGGTTGAAATCCTATGCAGAGAAAATTATTGGAGAGTATCAGTCGGGCTTCAGAGGAGGCAGATCAAGAACAGACCAGCTTTTTACAATGAAGCAACTACTGGAGAAAACCAGGGAATACAATACAGATGTTCATCAGATATATGTAGACTTTAAACAGGCGTATGACCCGGTGGGACGGGAACATTTAGTGGCAATAATGCAGAACTTTGAAATACCAATGAAGCTAATAAGGTTAATAGGTGCAACATTACTTAATAATGGGCACATATAAAAATTAATAATGTACTATTCCAAGAGTTTTAGGAGGCGCAAGGCATGAAACTAGGAGGTGGACTAGCAGCAATGTTATTCAATATGGTTCTAGAATAAGTATAAGACGTGAATACAGACACCAAAGGAACGTTATTACAAAGGTTAGTCCAAATTATAGGGTATGCTGATGAAATATGTGTAATAGGAAAAATGAAAAGAAAAACAATAGAAACGTATAAAGACCTAGAGCAACATAGCAAAGAAGTTGGACTCCAAATAAATAAAGAAAAAACGAAACTTATGCTTCAATAGAAAAGTCAGAGTAGAAATATCAAGCAGTTGGAAGTGGCAATATAGAAATTGTGAGTAGGTTCTGCTACTTGGGTACGGTTGTAAATGATTAGAACGAGGAAATGGAAGAAATACATAATAGAATCCAAGCAGCCAATAAAGTATTTTTCTCCAAACTGGCACTGTTAAGTCGAGATATATCGAAGACGACTAAAATTACATTCTATAAGACCTTTATCCGATCGGTCCTTGCTTATGGATGTGAAACGTCGATATATACAGCAGGCTCTTTGATAGATAGAGTGGAGCGAAAGGTACTAAGGCGTATTTTCGGTCCAGATAATGAGAATGCAATGTGGAGAACACGATACAACCAAGAACTGTATGAATTATATGGAGATTTGGCGGTATCTAACTTTGTGAAGCTGAACGATTGGAATGGGCAGGCCATGCTATAAGGATGGAGAATTACAGAATACCAAAGAAGATATTAAATTTAAATTTATTGTCAAAAAACAGTACAAACTGCGTATGACCACGTGGAGGGGGAAAAACTAATTTACTCTCCGGAAGCAAGCAAGAGACCATCCCATCAATTCCGATCAAGGGCCCTAAGGTAGAGGCGGATTCAACATTTCAACATACTCCTAATGATAAAACTAGTTCAGCACGTGTTATAGTATTAACATAATACCAACAGATATTGTATTTAATAAAACACAAAAAAGTCATTTCACAAGTATGTATGCAGGAGGTAGTTATTAACCACTGATTTGAAGATATTCAATTTCATAATATCTTTTATATTCTTGGGCAGGGAATTAAATAGAACGATTCCCGAATGATATGGTCCTTTTTGGCAAAGGGTGGTTGACACTCTAGGGCGATGAATATTATTTCTATTGCGAGTATTGTGTTCGTGAATGAGACTGTTTTGCATAAAGCAAGAGTGGCACTTCNGTTTCATAAATATAAATGCAGGGAAGTGTTAAGATATTTAATTCCTTGAATAAAGGTTTACAAGAGTTTCGGGGGTGAGATTTGCAAATTATCCGAACTATCCTCTTCTGTATTCTGAAAGTTTGAAAACTCTGACCGGAATTACCCCAGAAGGTAATGCCGTAACGTAAATGGGAGTAAACGTTTGCAAAATAAACGCAACGGTAAATA
>NNCF01133522.1:214417-263224 GCA_002313205.1 Laupala kohalensis | reverse complement strand
TTTTCAGAAGTTGACGTGTAATTTTGAACAATATTCCACATGGCTTTCATCCGGTTGTTCGATTTTAGTATATGCCTGTCGTTTTCCATTACTTTAGGTGCATAGACTACTATTCGAAGAATTGTCTTATATGTACGAAAATAATTTNTCCACATGGCTTTCATCCGGTTGTTCGATTTTAGTATATGCCTGTCGTTTTCCATAACTTTAGCTGCATAGAGTACTTTTCGAAGAATTGTCTTATATTTAGGAAAATAATTATGGGATTCGGGTGATTGTTTATAGTGTTTTGAAAGATAATATAAACGGCGTTTGTTTTTTGAAGAAATTCTTATCCCTTGGGTGATCCATCTATTGTATTTCTTTGTGTTAATTAACTTGCGTTTTATGGGAAAACTAGAGTTGTAATGTTTTAGGAATATTGAGATAAATACATTGAATTTGTCGTCGGTGTTTTGGCAATTGTAAACATCTTTCCATGTTTCTTCACGCAAATAATTTATAAATATGGATTTATTTATGTCATTAAACTCTCTTGTAAATTTGTAAAGGATTTTAAGAGGTTTTAGTTTATTATTAATTGTCAATACTTGAGCAAGGTGATCACTGTATCCGGTGATAAACACTTCAGAGAGATACGAGATTCCATTGTTGACGATAATTTGATCTAGCAATGTTCTAGCAATCTCGATGAGCCGGAGAGGCGAGTGGGGTCGTTTATCGTAGTAATAAGGTTGAAGGAGTCGATAAGATTCTTGAATCGATTAACTGGTGAAGGAAATTTTAACTCACTGATTCCAGTATTAACAAGCAAATTTGAAGGTAGGAGATCCAAAGGGCGCCCAAGGGCAAGATGGGAGGATGTCGTTAGAGAGGATGCCATCACACTGTGCCAAATACGATGGAGAAGACGCGCGGAGGATAGAAAAATATGGAAGACGAAGGTTGATGCGCTCAGGGTTCGGCTACGGGCTAAAGCACCAGAAGAAGGAGAAGAAGAAGAACTGGACAAAAATCCTACTGACATGAAACGTAGCAGAAAGTTAGGTTTCGGGGTCACTTTATTGATATAAGGCAGTAAATGCACAGAAATGTTGAATTTAAAGGATATATTATAAAAATTGAAAATTGTTTTTTTAGTACTTTCACATTTCTATACTGACTCTCTTTCATCCTTACGTATTTATGTGCATTTTTTGGATTTAGACAAGTATAACACACATGTATAAATATATTCCAGTAAATATTTGCGCTTATATATGAGTGTATATACATGTATGCAGCTGAAAACAGTTAAAAAATGCACGTTTTTGTTTTCTTTGTGTGCATAAATACATATATGCCAAAACTTTATATCCAAATACATGGTAGTACATGTACAAACACTTATACCCATATTTAGCGCTTTTTACTGCACAAAAATCGGTCTAAAAAGTAATCGATCTAATTTTTAAAAAGCTATTTTTTCGTATTTTCGCAAAAATGCCTTAAACGAAGAATTGCGGAAAAAGGACTCAACTTTGAGCGCTCATATCTTGGTTTGTGTGCGTCTGACGAAAAAATTACTTCTGACCAAATGTGTTGCAAATTTTGCCAGCTACAACTTTTACTTTGAACCTTTTTGATATCTTGCGCAGTTTGTGAGATATTTACAAAAATCCGTATTGCGACCCCTTTTGACACACCCAGGGGGACCCACCAGTCCGCGGAATGCCCGATTTTCTTTTCCATTAAAGTGACCCCGAAACCTAACTTTCTGCCAGGTTTCGTGTCTAGGATTTTTGCTCAGATTTTCAAAAAATCAGCCATTATTCAATGGTGTAGCGGTGGCGTGTGTTATTATCATACCGCCGACAGTCAGGAGTGCGACGCTGTCACGCGGAAGAACGTTGTAATCCCTGCGCGAATTATTACCGCTTCATCTGTGCTTGGATGTCTTATTATTTGCTTGTTGTGTCCTTACTCTTTCAATTTTTCATCTGTGCAGGAAAGACTGAGTTATGAAAATAAATGAAAATATTCTGATCAAATTAAGAATAAATACGTATTCATTAAAATTTTGCTTGAAAATGTTCTAATATTGACTAAATGCGAGCGTTGCTCAGTCCCCTAATGCTACAATTTATAAGAACAAATATATAACAATTATTGTCTTTATTATATTTCAAAAATAAAGTTAATGAAATTAACAAATTACATTAACCCTTCAAAGTTATTGATAAATGTCTAAATACATTTATGATAAATTTACTTAAAATTATTTTTATAATGAATGAATCCGAGCATAACTCGGTCCCCTGATATTTTTTAAATCTGAAGAACGTTCTGCTTAACCTTACAGATCCCAAAAAGACATGTGGACCCTCGATTTTCGCGATAGAAAATAGAAAAGCCGAAGAGTCTACTCGTTGCCTTTGCTTAATGTGATCATAGGCAAACGTACTTCCTCGTTGTATTTTTCTAAGATTACATCATTAAATCAATGTATTGCCATCGAGGGGGCTACGGAGAATGTTCGCAAATGTGCCCTGAATTGTGACGTTTAAAATAATATTAATATTTCTGACACTTTTGTAGAGTAGACACGCTTTACGTCAGCATAACGATTTGTTTAGAAGGAGCAATGTCTACAGTGAGTTGTATACTTGAATCTAATGGAGTATAGTTTTGTGATTAAAAACTTTTTCTTTTTCGTTGCAGAGAGAACCTCTGAAGTTTGATGTTCATCTTCGAGGAGCACCCAATGAAGTAGTGGATTTGGTGAGAAACATTAAAGATGTGAGTATTCCACGAGGATTTATCCAACCGTGGTTGTTCATCGTTTACGTCATAAGGTTTTTATTTTTAGCTCATTTAACCGATCGTTGTATTCTCGCAACCGGTGAGACGGAACTCCAGCGACGGCGGCGCGCCTCTCTCTCCCCCCTTCAGTTGGGACGTTGATTTCTCTTTCGTCCGACAGGCTTCGTTCAAGAAGATACGTCAAACAATCAGATACATTTGGTTTAACAAATTATTTTGTATTTCTGTTTTTAATTATTATAGTATTTCTTCCACTCGGTATTCGAATATACAAAATTAACTTCAAAATATATATTTTATGGATTTAAATTCTATTTTCTGCTTGACATTTTTGGCAAAACTTCAGTGAAGTAATCTAATCAATAAGTAACCTAATTTCTTTGCTTTAAATCGTCATAACTCGAGTAAAATTGAGCTAAGGAGAAAAACGAAATAGGACAATTTACTTCTGTATTTTTCACTTGATTCGGTGTCTGTTTCTCAATTGTCAAAGTAATTTTCGTGGGCATGTTAATACTATGCAATAATCGTCGGGTAAAATTAATTTATTGGTCAGGGAATTTTGAGATGGAGAATTACGGAGCACCCTGCAGGTTAATTATTTCTAAAAACATGGTCAAATAAAACTATTTGTACCTTTTAATTTTTCTGCCTGTTTTTTTTTTTTTTCATTTTTCTTAGTCACATTGTTTCAGACTTGGGGGATGACCTTGAAAAAACTCCCTGAGTGAGTATACCAATTGCACAATCTCACGATAAAAATCAATCTTTTTACTTGAGTCTGGTCAGAAGAAAATCAACCTTTTTGCTCGTTGGATGGGGGAGGGGAGGGATTAATGAAACTACGGACCGTGGAAAACAAGTTTTAGGTCAGTATTCGAGGACGGGTGAATTTCCGAAAGTTGGGGTTTTCATTTTATTTTATCTTAATCATCCTTGGGTGAAAAGTCTTTGAATATTAATAGTAACACAATTCAGCAGTGAGCTGACATGCTGTCATCGTACAAATTAGATGCACCCGAGTTTCCGCTCGAATAGAAATTGACCCAAAATAAACGTAGATGGAAGTTAGATGTAGCAAAAGTTAGCTCATTGATCCTTACGAAGCAAAACGTTTCATCATATTTCAGGTAGAATTAGTACGAGAATTTTTTTGTTTTTTTTGTAGTTTTGACATTTCGATCAATGAAATTTTATCGTTTACTTGGATTGAAACCAAGTGTTAAAATTTTGTTGAGAAATTTCTTGTGGACATATATTTTAAACTCTAAAAAATCATCCACCTGAAAATACTTTGTACGACGTTTCGATAGATTTTTTTTAGGGCTCGTCAACATCGAAGGTCATTGGAGCCCAGGTTTCGATAGAGGAGAGGCGTAAATCGTCAAAATTGATCTCGTTGATAGCTCTCAGTCGGAACATTTTCAAAAAAGTGACTAAATGGATGAAATCCTGAGCATGAAATCATTGTTACTTTCCATTGTTTGTTTCTTCAATATTGGCAAATTGTGCATTGATTTTTTTCTTTGCTCAGTGTGTAGTTTCAAATAATTTCAAAATGAAGTTATACATGTGTGAATAATGCTTTACGTATGAGTGCTCTAAATTNCTGTCTCTTATACACATCTAGATGTGTATAAGAGACAGATATATATATATATAATTGTTACGACTTATTTCGCACATTCGTCAGCCGCGTTTCATTTGATTTTCAGTCTCATCATATTTAGATTTTCCTTCTCTTAAAATTTTATTTATTAGTTCTAGTCAAGTAATACGAATTGATTGCTATTAATTTTCTTTATTTTCACAATGGCGCTTGTTAAGTCTCCAGCGTACGTCTCCGCGCCATAAACCACGGTAATCGGACGCGCGGAAACTTTCGCCAAAAAATCAAAGTTTGGCATTTATATGAATAAAAATGTACGTGAATACAACGTTAAAAGTGTGTTTCAATAACATGTACCTAATATAATCCCACAGGTATCCATTTAGCTCGTCAATATTAAACGGCGCACAGTGGATGAGGATGCCGAAACGTTGGACACGGGATGAAAAAAATATCCGATTTGCTTCAAATTCAGTATCATACAGTTTTTTGGGTCGCTGATTACGAAATCGTGCTCCGCATTGTCGAAAAATTGTTTATTTTTAAACAATAGAAACAAAAACATTACTTTTTTGCACTATCTCAGAAGAGTTTTCAGTATTTTTGCATTAGAGACTTTATAGTAATGATTAATGGTTTTTGTAGTCGGTAGACTCGAAACGATGTTTAAAATAAAAACAATTATTTTGGCAACTATTTTTGAAAGAAAATATTACCTTTTGCAAAATTATTTACGAAACAAATTGTTAGTTTATTGCCCTTCACGTGGTCATACGCAGTTTGTACTGTTTTTGACAATAAATTTATTATTATTATTTTAAAGGTTAGAATGTTCGTCATTTTTAGGCAATCACTGCTGACAAAATTGACAAAAAGAAAATTTTTGTAAATTTACTCGTTTTTTAACGAAAGCAGTTGATAAAATTCATTTAATTCAGTTAATTTTGGTTCATTACACTTGGAGAGACATTACACAGACATAAGCTGCAGATGACAATTGGGGAGGAGGTGAGGTGAGGTGAGGTGAGACATGAGGAGTAGAGGACGATGGGTGGCAGCGAAGCGGGTACATTCCACAGGAAAACTAATAAAATAATGCTAAATTTAAAAAATGAAAACTAATAATAATCAAGTTTTTTCTTTAATGTCACGGAGTTTCTACAAAAAGGAATTTTAAATGATTCAATTTTTGTTCAGAAAATCTGTACAGATAACAAATAATTAGGAAGAAAAATAATAGAAAATTTATCTTTGACTTACCTTGAAAGTTGGCTCAGCTTTCCATGTCCATCTCGTACCTTTGAAGAGATTATTTTACTTTCTCGTTTAGGCGTGTTTTTAATAAGTACAGTAAGCAAATCGTTTACTATGTAGATGAATAAAAGAAATTGTGCCGAACACTGAACCTTCACCACATTGGTAGCAGCGCAGATAACACTGAAAATAATCTGCATTACACAAACGTCTTATGGCGACGGATGTCAGTCAAATTCTTATCTCTACAAAAGGATAAGTCGAACACACACTTCGAAAGGGACGGGATCCACAAAGAATGGGGAACTGACTGGTGACAACGCGGCACTTTGCCCAGGAGAGGTGAGAGCGAGAAATAACGATGACAAGTCACGTAGTCATCGCTCACACGACACGGGAGCGGAAGGGAAAATTGTTTTCACAAGGAGACGAGGACTGTGTCTTCTTCGTATTCATAATGTCATGATTCCTAACTAAAGGCACTTGATAATTATTTGAGGAAAAGTATGATGGCTGTGGAGCCCTTCTTTTCCCTACGCGGCATCACATATCAATGAAGTTTACTCATAAAATGTAGAAAGACAAATATTTGTTATCACAATGGCCGAGAATTTCATGGGAAAGTGAAGGAAGGAAAAGAAACTGCCTGACCCGTCAACGACCGCGTCGAACGCTTGTTTAATCTAAAATCGAATGAATTGGCAATTGGTTAATTAATATAATAATGCTTTAATTTCTAGTGTCATACTCATTATAAGAGTTTATACAACTCCTAACATACTAATATTATTAACAGTTTTCTTGTCAAATATTAATACTTTTTTTCTTATTTTCAAATGGTATGTTCAGAACCTTCCGGGAAATATAATTTTTTTTGTAAACATCTCCATATTATTAGTTACACGAGCAAACAGATTAAGAACGGATGTGTAGCACCACAAACGTGCTTCAGTATATCGCGTAAGTTTCATGTTTTTAATTCATAACTTTCGGCTTCGCAGGTGGTGGCAGCTGGAAATTGGCAGTAACTTTTGTAATACTGTGACCTACTCTCCATGTTAATAACAAAGCAGAACTCGGCTGAACTCTTTTCTTTCATGTATTTGAAAGAAAAATTAATTTTTGAAATTCGTCAATTTTTTGGTTGTAAATTGTTGCAAATTGTCACTATTGGCAGGCGATTTTGATATTTTGAAACTACATCCCAATGTCCCACGCTATTTTAAGATTAATTCTTTTTTCCAATTCGAAATCGAACATCACACTTTTTCCGGGAATCTAAAGAGACCTATCGGTTTAGTTAAAAACGTACGTCGCATTTGTTCCCTGCACGACGTCCACTTTTTCCATTAATTGTGTGCACACCAACGCACCTTTCTAAAAACAGACATTGTTTTCTGGTCCCTGAAATATCGCTTCGTCCTACACATCATTAAAAATATCAAATATAACAACTTTTTTGTTCTCCGTGGCGATCCTGAACCACTGTGTGGCGTGCGCGCGATCTCGAATTTCTGTTGAATTTCTCGCGTCTCAGTCCGCATGTCGCGCCCTTGTTACCGCAAGTGCTATGTAAAACTATTCATGCCCTCGGAGGAAAGTGCGAGAATTTTAGTATGTTGTTCTAGAAGGTTTTTACTAAAAACAAGATTCCAACTTTTTTAGAGTAAAACCTTATTTTTCGTGGGTTATATCCCTTGCTACTGGACTATGAGTGCAGAGATGACGCGTACTGCCTACGCTGCTGTCCGGAGGATCGCGTGGTGGATACATAAAACGGAGAAAGGCGTTAGTACTTCAGTTTCTCAATGCAGTGGCCCTATACACTGAAATACTTAAGTTTGCTTTACTTTTAAGTGTATGAGTTGCCCCGGCAGTCCGTCGGGGAGAGTGGACGCTTCACGCTGTACGAGTTGTCGTGCCGCCGAGCTCGGAAGTACAGGGACTCCCGAAACGAATACTTTAATATTAAGTTTGTCATTGAAATTGATATTATTCCCATGGTATTCTAATGGAAAGGGAAATATACGGTGGGGGTGGGGAGTACAGTCCTGCGGACCGTTTGGTGTATGGGCTGACGGGAACCGTGTTGTGTTTCGCGTAGTGCCTTTCTAAGGTTTGTGTGTTGCAGGTCGCTGAGCAATTTCTATACCATTGGAAGACGTTTCCGATCGTGCTTCCTACCCCGGTAGCAGTGTCTGTGCCGTCGCAGCCCTCCAACTCTGGCGGCAGCGGATGCGAATCGAATTGTTCCAGTAGCATTCTGGTCAACAATGACATCCCCGACACTTCGTTGTCTCTTCCCCGGCGCTCGGGGAAGCATCTCAACATGCGCGACCTCTTCATCGCTCCTTCCTTCGACGAACTCGATGCTGTCGCCGTCAACTGCAAAGGAGAGCAGAGGCGACTGAGTGGGAAGCAATTGACGGCTGTCCAAGAACGAGGGTAGGTCGACATTGACTCGAAGCGCTTGCAAATTGCGCCTACATCAATGAGATTGTCGTCCCTTTTTTGAAACATAAACAATATCACGGTGAAAATCCGTTTTAAATTTTGTATACATTAAAAATTAAAACATATTTCCGTGGGGTTGTCCATAAATTGTGTAACGCACCCGGGGGGGGGGGGGGGAGGAGGTTGAAATCGTTACCCTGCTTTATGGTGGGATTGAGTTGGAGTTAGCCCTGGCATATCATTTCAACTTTCATAGGAAACTTAAAAGTCAGTCAGTGTAGTCCTTGTACTAATCCACACTGTGAGAGCACAGAGCTATGAGGTACGAACAATTAAGTCAGTGTATCAAAGTTTGTCCCAGTTTTTTCAGAAAGTAATAAAAACTTTTTATGTAGGATAGAACCAGTTGTGCATCCATGTAATTGATGGATGGTATGTATAAAGTAAATTACTCACTGTAATAATCTTGTTTATTACATGTATGTAAAAAGTTAGTGAAGAAAATGTTGTCCAAGGTTAAATAAGTTGTCGTGCTAAGTGATTTTTTTAAATTTTCACTTTTAAACATAGGTTTTACTTTTTTGTCAATTACTAGTCATTTTTTGATTTGAACCTAGTGTATCAGATTAACGGGATTACTTTCTGTATGTGAGTTTAAATTCCACACCTGCTTTATGTTGCTCACTTTTGTCATTTGCACAGGAATTTAAATTCATGTGCTACTTTTCAATAAGTGAAATTATTTGTTGGGGCCTTCTTATAGTGTAAGGTTTGCTAACACAGGGGTTGGTGCAAAATATCACTTCCACAAATGTAATAAATAGATGTGTGTTGAAATGCATTTGAATCAAGAACCTGGAGTGGAATCAAAAGCTGATGCAGAACTCTCACATTTCTTGGACCAGAACCTGAGTGGGAATCATTATTCCAAACACTTGGACACTCGTTCCTTTACCAGAATCAAAAGAATTTTGGGTTTTATTATATTTGCTTCAACTTAATTATCAAAGTTCAGTTATACATTGTATTATAATTTAATTGTTACCATATTTATTACACCAAAGGCATGTGTTATAGGCAGAGGAATTCATTGGGAAACACTGAATATAAATTGTATTATTATTGATGCTTTATTTTATCTGGATCTTATTGATGCTTTTTATTATCGAATAAATTATGATTAATTTCATTTGAACAACAAAGTAATTTAAATTATTTTATAATTATATTTTTAAGCACTTTGCACGTTTTAGAACCATAACCTAAAGACAATAAAATTTGGTTCTCAGCCTGTTTCTGGAACAGGAACTGTGAAAATAGTGGAATCAGAACTAGATCCAAAATTTGATTCTTTCCAGCTCCTTGATACAAATAGGTTTACAATGTGTGTTGATGCACATTAGGTAATATTATGCTTAGTTCCACAATGACACGTTCAAAAGTTTTTAGTGCTTGTTCAGGGCTGCAACTGCTATTTTGGTAATATATTTTATTCCTCTACTATTTATTTACTTTTTGGTTTATTCGTTTGGAATTATTTATGAGTTTATTTATTTTTTATGTAAAGATTTTAATATCTGTGTTATATTTATAATACGTGTTTTCTTTTATCTTTAGTTAAAAAAAGAGCTTAAATAAGAACTACCTTGCCTTGTTTAAGTGTCAAAAATGACTTCATAATTGATTACTATATTTAGCGATTTTGATGAAAATAAATGTATATTTTTATTTGACACCTTGTCTCATCAATTGAGTTAAGACTTTAAACCAATTAATTTTCAAATATCTCCGAGAACCGGTTGATACCATTAGTCTGCCGTCTTGATTACTGTTGTACAATGATGATTACTTAGTCTCATAAATTTGCCTCCTTATGCTCTAGTTCAATAAATTTGCCTTCTTTTGATTTTTACCAAAAGTTCACTTTTTTGTGAATTTGAAATCCTCTTGTGTGTTATTTTATCAGTGCAGTTTTTGTAAAATAGTTGGAGAGGAAAATTAGGATTAGCACATACAATCTTCAAGTTTTGTTAAAAAAAAAAAGTTCCTTCAATTCTAAATGTTTTCCTTCTTGAATACATCTGACATATTTCTTAACAAATTACCAACTATCTCCAAGATACTTCTGACATTGATGAGTTACTCAATGACTCAATTTTGTGCAATAGTACATTTTTGAAAGATGAGAGGAACATCTTTTATAAGTCTTTTTGTCTAGACCAATTATAATAGCAGTTGGTTTTAATGAAACAGCATTTATACTAAAAATATTGTAGTGTATTCTGGACAATATGGGAAATGAAAAACTGTGTTGAACGAGTGATTGCATGTGACCATCGAAGAGTATGAATGTATGAAAGTTCTTGGACATTCTTTTCTGAAGTAAAATGCTTTTTGACCAAGTTTTATCTTCAAGGAAATTCAACTTTTTAGAGTAGAATATCAACTTTAGTCTGAAGTGTATGGCTTATTGTAAGATCTTGTCACAGATCTTTGACTCTATTTTTAACAAGTGTGCTTCTTGCTTTTTAGGGAGGAAGGGAAGGAATGTGTTTGTGTGTTCATTCATTTAATTAAATTTGTCCCACAAGCAGCTCTTATGACCAGGATTAATAAGTGTGGTTGACTTAAGTAATACATATTTTTAATTTTTCATAAAGAAAGAAATTATTTAGTAATATCAGTAAGCGTAACAATAGAGGTAATGTGACAACAACCAAATTTAAATTCATAGTTTGCTTTAATGTGACAAATGTCTGCTGTAAGAGATATTTAATTGTAAGTACATCTCCAATCTTCAATTCAATTGAGGTTTAATGCACGTCACTTAAAGATCCTCATGACCCCTTGCTTGATTTCCAAAAATAGAAATGCAGGGCTACTTTCCAAACAGAACTGTTGTTCTGGAATAGGTTGTGATGTCTTGTTTTTGTCTAAATTCAAGTATTTAGGCTCTGTAAAGCTAACATGATATGTATTGATGTGTGAAAAAAATATTTCAGGAATGTTTGTAAAAAAGTGATCTATTTTTTCTAATGTCAAAAGTGTTGAGATTTTGAAAGTTTGAGCTTGTTTTTAGTCTGCTTTAGATCTTAACAATATACTGTAGAAATCTACCCTGTAAGAAATTTTATTTTGACCTAGAAATTCCGGAACAATGTTTCTGTTTCCCCCTTGAAATCAAACCCTGCTAGTAACTATTTTCTCTTCTCATCATATTTATTGTTGACTTCCTAGAAAAGAAGTTACATTATTAGGTTTGTGTGTGTACTTCGTGTAACTGATGAAGGGATGGCTAGTGGATGGTTATGCTTGGATTGTGTAAAATATACAGGTGTTATTTGCCTTTTAGAGGTTATTTCTGTGTATGATGCTTTGCGATGACTGCATTGATGCAATGTGCTATGTTTCAGAAATGCTTTGCTTCTTCCTGGTCTTTTCCTTGTATACTTCGAACAGTGTATCTTTGGGATACTTGAAATTTATTCATTTTTAAATACATGGTAGTGTGGATTCCCCTCAGATACAGACACAGAGTATTTTACTGAATTTCTTCTAGTTTACAAAAAATCAAGCCTGAAAATAAAACGATGCTTTTGTACTGCCGTATTTACCCGAATTTCCCCCCCCCCCTTTTTTTTTCGAAAAAAATCACCCAAAAATCCGGGTGGGGATGGGAAAAGTGCTCATTCACAGTTTCGTGGGTGGAAGCGTGTTAACGAACACGAGCCGTATATTAACGTAACACAAAAACACCAAGGCGGGTTTTGACGCTCATTCAAAATGGAAAGCGAATTGGTCCATGTCGTCTAGGAATGACCGATTGCTGTCACCGTGACACGATTCTGGCGTAAGACGAGAATCTTCTTCGACACAAAAGTCGGGTGATCGAAGAGCTTCGACACGAACTTCAAACTGCGAGTTCTAAATTATGCTAAGGCACATGGAAATAATGCAGCGGGACGGGATTTCGAAGTGGAGCCGAAGTCCGTGGGAATCTGATGTCAAGAGGAGAAAATGAACTGCACCAGTCAACTTTTCATTTTAAAATCCTTATGATTATACTTACCAGAGCTAACTATTTCACATACAATTTTGAATTAGCATTTCCCTTAAGAAAGACTTTGATTTTCCTCAACTTCGTTTTTTTCTGAGTGTTGCCTCGTAAAATAAGGGGGGGGGGGACTAATACGGGTAAATATGGCACTAAATTTGTGTATGCTTGTGCTAAGTTTGGTACAGCACAATGTCTGTTGACTTGCTGGAAGCAGGTCAGGTTTTAATCCTGCCCAATATTAATTTTTGTGAGTTTTTTTCAATTTGTTTATCATTATTATAAGTATTATTAATATTATTATTTTAATAAATTTTCATTATATTTCATTACCATGTAAAATTAATTTGTTTTCGCATTATATTTTTTCATAATTTATTATTTAAAGTGAGTTTTCTTCTAGAATATAGATATTTTAAAGACTTTTCGTAAATAAAGACTAAGTTGTATATTGTACTTTTCAAAACTTCTTTCTGTTAGTACTGTAATAAATAACAAGGTCGGATCTATTGTACCTGGACTCGCATGCATTATCTGATCGCAAAACTGTTTTTCTTCTTCTCTCTTCTCATTAGTGCAATATAAAATGCTCTTTGACTTTGATCTTCCTATTTGCTTTTTTTTTCCTTCTCTATTTAAAAGCTACAAGGACAATTTTGGAAAACAGAAGAAATTGAACTCTGCGCAGTTGGAAAGTATCCGACAGACAGGGTATGTTGCATTTTAAATGAATATTTTTTTGCTCGTTGCATTATAAAAGCATAAATCATTTTATTATAATTATTTTCTTGAAACATTCACAGTAAAATTTTGGTAGTGTAATTAAATAAGTTATCAATATTTCATTTACCCTCAAAAACTTTGTGAAACTTTTAATTTTCGGTGAATGTTTTGTCCTTTGGATGTTTCCGTCATCATGAGCCTATTTTGACAGAATGTATGTTTTTGTTGACAATTTGACTGTAGATGAATTTTCCTATCAAGACATTGCTGTTAAAATTTCAAATACAAAAAAAAATGGAATATTTTCAAAAATTTATCTCAAGTTTCCAATTTAAATGCAAATGCATTTAAAGTTCTGAGAATGAATAAGTGTTCAAAAATTTAATATTTTCCACTTCACTTCTGATGTTAAAAGGAGAATTATTATTAATTCCTTGGGAGATGGACTGAACTTGCAGCCTGGAGACTAAGTTGATTGAGGGTAGGGAATCACACTCTGAAACATTTACCAAAAAGTAAATATTTGACTTAAATCAAATAAAAGGCAGTGCCTTGATTGATTGATTTTTCATGTTTAAATAATATTGAATAACATACTGCATGTTGTTTCAAAATTATCTTACTTATGTAAAAATTACCAAAGAATTCAGAGATCAGACTATATCGGTTATCTTACTAACTGTATGCTATGAGATTGACTTGTTTTATTCTGAATATTCATCTACCTCTTACCCATAATTAAAACCACACTTGTTTTACACTGTGATTTCATGCAAAGCTTGTAGATTAATAATAATATCAAATTTTTAGGGTGTCGAGGTGCCTTAGTATGTGTACTCTTCGTAGTGCTACTTAAGAAATATTTTCAACGCTATTTAGTGTTACATGTGTGTTAACTCTTACTGAATTCCTTCTAGAAGTCTCCTGAATTGTTGAAAATAGTTTTCATCTGAAACAATAATAGAAGGAACTTGTGAATTACCATAAAGATCTTCTCTATTGTAATGTTACTCGAAGAGTTACAGCTGCCAAGCACCAAGCTGCCGAGTATTTAAGTAATAAATTTGGCATTTTAGTCCTCAACTGCAGTAGTTTCAGGTGGTCAAGAAAGGAGAGGAAGACATTAGGGTTTTTTTGGGAGTTGAATTTTAAGAAGTAAATAATCCAACATTTACCATACTTTAATTCCTCAACATGTTTCATTGTCAAGTGTTATACTATGAAAAACAAATTTATTCAGCTAGAATTTAGAGAAGGAAGATTTTTTGCCTGCCAAGGACAAAGCAGCGAGTGGAGTTTTCCAATACCTGCCTAATTTTAATTGTACTATACTTCTTTGAATTATACGTGGTTGGTGGCTGGCTGTCTTAAAGTGACATGATTATGGAGAAGATACTTATGGTGTTTTACAAAGCCCTTACATTGATTGGAGTTGATGACAGTTCCATTTGAAAACTTGGATGAATTTGCAATTTTTTCCCAACAAGGAATTTAATCCAGTATAGGTCCTGTTAATTCTATTCCTTTAAGATATCTCTTGCATACTTTCATAGTTCTGCATCAGAGATAATATTGATTGTAGTTCTCTATAATAGAACTCTTAGGATGAAGTGTTTTCTTTTAAAATATATTATGGTAATTTGGAAATAACCAACTTCAAGTATGTTATATCTTGAACAGTTTCTCGGTGTGTAGAACCAATTTCAAGTTCTTAAATCTGAGAATATATAAACATATTTGAATCATTATAAAAGTGTGAGCATGATGCATGTATAAATTAATTTCTTCTACCATTTTGATATTCTCTGATTCGTCAACAGGTTTGTGACTTAGTTGGAAGTTTCATCAATAAAAAAACTGATGAAACACTTGACAGAGTCACAGGCCTAATGATGAAACATTGTGTTCTTAACATTAAAAACATTACAAATCTACTGAGGAAGGTCATACATGATGCATATAAGTGGAAAATTGAAATGGAAGCCAAAATGTTTATTTCCTCCGGTACCTTCATGTAGTATTGTTTAAATCATCATCGAACTAATCGGAGTCAAGCATTTATTTTGGTATTTAAGCAGTGATTTGGTACATACTATATTAGCTTTTTGATAACATTGCCAATGTTTTTTAATGGCTATTTTAATGTTATTGGGAAGTTTATTAAAATAAAACAGGTATAAGTTTTGGAATTACTATAGATGAGAAAGTTAAATAAATGAGTTGCTAATTTGCTTTGCAGATATTGATGAGGGACTATCCCATGAATTTAGGCAAAGAATGTGAAGGAAGTGGGGGAAAAACAAACAAAAACAACAAACTAGGAATGGGAGGAGAGGGCAGAGATTATGAACATAACTCTGTGCCTAGTTCAAGTGCAGATACTTGTCACAATTTGTCTTATCCTTATTGATCTTTAAGGAGAATGGAAATTACAGGAAGTAAGGTAAATTGGGATTTGGGAAGTGGTAATGATAAGTTGGTCACACACATTTTTATCAAATTAGTATCATGAAGTTGTTGTTTCCGTGTGCAAGTTGCCGCTATTGACAGATATTAAAGAAGGTTGTTTTGTAATGAAATCTGTATTTTTCTTGTTTTCTTAATTATCTTCCTGCAGTTGCTAACATGTTGTTTTTCTTCTGCTTTCTTGCTTACATTCTGGCAATTTGTGTGTATTAAATATGATTCCCTAACCCTGGATGTATTTTTTACTATATTTTATTCTTAAGAATTCAGAAATTTCAAGTTTTTTTAAAACAGAGCACAATTAGTTAACTTTCTACTTATGTCTGCTGTAATTTTTATATTCTCAGTTTCATATATGGTAAGACAATCACATGTTATATGTGTTGTGGGTGACAAATAATCTTTATCTTAAACTTTTCTACTAGTCTGCTTTAAATGATGAAAATTGAGAATAAGTACACAATTTCATTTGAAAAGAGGAAAAAATCAAAGTAAGTAATACGTTGTGTACATTAATTTATTTGTGTTGTATCTTATTTTTGGTGTGGTGAGATTCAGACCTGCTCTTCTACTTCATTGCATTTTTAAGGGGGAGGAGATGCTATGTTGGGCAGTTTAAGGTTCTGATTTACTGTTGGTTTGATTTAAATCACAGCTGAAAACCACTCATTGTTTGGTAGGGGCACAGGGGCATTGATCTTATGCTATGCTGTTCTGTAACACATGGAGCAAAGGCGATACCAATAAGCTTCTACAGCTGGTTTAAGCTATTGTGGGCTAAATATTTTCCGACTTTAAATGATAATTATGTTTAGAAATTTTGCTCATCATTGTTTCTTGATGTAAGGTTCATAGACTACATTTCCGCCTAGGTGTAATGTGTGTCCCCATTAATTAAATCAACTTATCAATTCATCGTTGTAAAAATTGATGACCTGATTTGCAACTACCTGTTAAGCATTTTCATTGAATTTTAATTTTATGTGCCAAATGTTTTCTTAATTATTTAATTTTTTAAGGGAAGAAAAAAGACAGGAGTTAGGTGTTAGGCCAAGTGCCATAAGTGTCCTACCATATCTTCTCTGTATTTTTTTCTGCAGATGTGCCATTGCATTTGGCTGGACCATGTTTAGTTTCTCTTTTCAGATGCCAAACTGGAACTGTATAAATCACGTAACAAATCATTTTTCTGTCCCAGTTTGTTTTCCACTTGCATATCGTTTAGTGAGAGAGGAGGCTCACTTCAAACTCTTCCCGTCATATATTCTTACTCTATTTTTACAACTTTGTGCATGTTTTTTTTTGTGTGTGTGTGTTTAATTTTTAGTTTTAATGGTCAAAGAAATGAAAGCTCACATGGCAGTGTGTGAGTGAACTCGAAAATCCATATTTTCTTTCAATTATTATTTTTGTGATGCTTACAGAGAGTTTGAAGTGGAGTCCATCAACTTTCCTGGCCAAGTGCATCGCTGGCGAGTGAGTCAGTTGCTGCAGAAAGGTTGTGCACGTAGCCGGGATGCTTTGCTGGACGACTTGGCTCTGGCTCTTCGGTTCCTCATTGTCACTGCTCGTGCCAGACTTTTCTCTCACTTCTTTAGCATCTTGGAATCTCTTCGTGCGATGCTCACAGGATTGCTCAAGCTGCTGGGTGAGAAGCATCTCATGAGCAACTTTTCAGTTATATTCTTTGTGTATTAACTGTGGAACTGAGCACTTCTTAGACCCAGCTCTCTGTTTGTGGCAACCTAGCATCTAACTGCAGAATTTTGTTCATAAGCAGATAAATAAATACATTTTTTTGAATTTCCTTAAAAAAGATGTCAGTAAGAAAAAGTAAGAAGAAATTTTTTTACTCCTCCACCCACAGAGGATAGGTACCACCTTTCTTTGGGATAACATTTTCGAAATTCAAGGTTACCTGAAAATCGGTAGAGCATTCATTTATATATGTATGTGTGTTAATATAAACAAAAATGCTCTAAAAACTATTTTCGAAAAGTCCATCACTTTCCAGCCATTTATGGTTGAATTTCATGATGTTTTGGCCAGAAAAAGTGAATTTATTTAATGGTTTTTCATGTATGTCTAAAACAAGCAGGTAACTATTATTAAGTTCTTGTGTTAGGGAGGTGCATGTCATGATTTTGCTCAGTATCACAGAAATGAATGGTGTATATCTGTCCCTGCCTTTGAGCCCTTGGTTGGAATTTATGTTGTGCTCCCTTGCTTGCTTCAAAAAAATAAATTAGTTTATTGTCCTCCTTGTGGTCATATGTCATGGGTAACTTCTTTTGATAGTACTTTATGATTAATTTGTTTGTTTGTTTTTGTAAATCTATGAATGTGAATCGATATGTATAGTCGCTCACTTTAACATTCGATCACCCTTTTCCACCTGATTTTTCTGATTATTTTTACAAGATAGGCTGGTCAAAAAATGCAAGTGTATTCTAGTAGCAATGAATGTACATAAAAGAAGAAAAATCAGGTGAACACAAACTAAAAAACAATAAAAATATTCTTTAAAGCAAGGAATTATTACATTTTAATATTTGGTCATTTTTAATGCTAACAAAGTGACCAAAAAAATAACATCTAAAACTGAAAAGTAAGATTAAGAGATGATCTCTATAATTTGTGACATACCTACTATTTTCAATAACTTTCCTTCGGTCAATCGACGTTTAAGTTCTTCTTTGGCAGAAATAGAACATTTCGAAATTGGGCTTTCAGTTCACCTCACAAATGCTCAGTAGGGTTAAGGTCAACTGAGAAGGGGTTTCTATTACCTTGGGGCAATTATCTATAAGCCAGTTGTGCACTTTGTACAATTTGTGTTTCACGTTGTTTTCTTGGTAGAACTTAAAACTGTTCCTTATTCCAAGATTCTCCACACTTTGATGCTACGTGTCCTTGATAATATGGAAATACCCTTCCTTTGTCATCGTTTCTTCAGTAAATCTCAAATCCCCAACTCCAGCCGACGGAATGCACCCCCACACCATGACACTCCCTTCACCATATTTCATGCTCTGCTGAAGATTCTGTCTTTTCATTGACCTTGCGCCATATTTTAAGTCTCCCATCGCTCTGCCATAAGGCCGTTTTACTTTCAGCAAACAGAACGTCCAACCATAATTCTGGCTCCATGTCTAAAAATTGTTTTGCCAACTCCATCCTTTCCCTTGTGTTTACGTCACTGATATATGACTTTCTCCTGGCCTCTCTTCCATTGATTGCCTCATTTCATAACACACTCTGCACGGTTTTGGAATGCACCTTTCTCCACCTTTCTCCACCTTTCTCTAACAACTTGGCAGTAATTTTTGGAGCACTTAATTGTGGATTTTTTTCACTTTCTGTATGACCAGGAACTTTTTGTGATCAGAAAGTAGAGGTGGATGACCCTTTTGTGGCATGTTATCTATGTGATATCCTCGCTTTATATCGCCTTATGATGTTGTCCACTGAACTTGATTTAGCATTTTGGCAATTGCTCTCATCAAATGGTCCTTTCAAAATTTAAAAATTATTGCGAGATATTAAGCCATTTGCAGCCAACGAATCGTTGAGTTTTAACAAAATGATGACACGGCTTAATAACCAAAAAGTATTTTCCAATTTTGATCAAGTTAACCAAGAAAGCCTGCATCACTATTTTGAATGACCCTTTTCATGATTAAATATCACAAAGAGTTGTTGTTGCTCAAATTTTGTGTTTCATCCTTTTCGACTCGTAGTATGATTTTTATGACACTGGAAGAAATGATCCGACTACTTCAGAGCTGGAACATGAAGTGTCGTGTTGTATTGCAAAACCTTTTGTCAGTATCAACACATGTTGGCAATCTACGAACAGACACTTTCCTACGTGACCAAATATTGAAGTGACTAGATTTATGGTCATTTTGAACCGAAATGTAAAAAAATTGCTATTGATTCCAGATCTAAACTTTGGATGAGATCAAATACAACTCCCGAAAAGTCAACCAGTGCATATAATTCTGTTTTGACCTTCAAAATATTGCCATTAGTAAACAATTACAGCTCAAGTTCGATAAAATAGGGTGAGCAAATATTAATGCAAGTGACTGTATATTGAAAATGGGGCAATTTATCAGTTTCTTCTGCTGCCTGTATTTCATTAAATAAATAAATATTAGGCCTATGTCTATATTATTATTTAATAAAATGAATTTAAACATATTTCTTTATTTAATTTTGCAGCTTTGATGTGTGAAAACTTCTAAAATTAAAATAGCAAATGTAAATAAATATCAAAATTAGCAAAATCAGTACATCTGTTACAGCCTATGACTGTATCTATATAATCATCTAGTTTAGGAAATATTATGCATTGCAGATTAATGACCTTTCACATTGTTGTATTTTTGATGTTGTCATTTGCTCAATTGTTTGCTTAGTTTTTTTCTTTGCACTCCTTTGTGTTCTTTGCCATCACTGAGTTCAAGTTTAACACGCGAGCCTACGCCATTGTGCACTTCTACTCCTGATGGTGATAGAAACAGTATTGAAACATTGTGTGAAATTGTATATATTATTTTTGTGTTCGAAATTCGTTTATTAAATTGACATTTTGTGAAGGATTTTTGTCTGCTTATTTTGATTGAATTAATTTTTTTTATGTAGTCCAGGAGTTGTCTCGCCAATAATTCTATAAATAAATAGCATTGGATTATCATATAGTATCTTTATTTTAAATATTTATTAAACAAAAATTAAACCAATTGCAGAAGTAAAATATTTATTTGTTTTGATACATCGGTATACATTTTATAAACAAATAATTATATAAAAACTAGACAGACCTATTAGACCAACAATAGATTTTTTAAAACTTGAACATGTGCTTAGTGTGGTTGGTTAATACAGGTATTCTTTATTTGGAGCTGGAACAGAGAACCAAAACCAGAATGGAACAGAAAACCAAATTTTGAAACCTATCTTTAGCAGTTACTAATGAATTTTTGGTGTATACTGAGTAGTTTTTAATGGATCACAACTCAGCTGTCTTTTTACACTCAGTCTTTACCAAAGGTTCTAGATATTATTCCAATTTCTGCTCTGTTAAAGATGGAGTTTCACTCTAAAATTCTAAATTTTTTCTGTTTTTAAGAAACTGTTGATAATAAGCTTTATATGGTTTCTAGACATAATCATCGGTGTGCCTTCTCTGCAAGCTCATAACTTGGATGCAAAAATCCGTGAAGAGAGATGTCGTTACCTGGTTGCAGAACTTGTGTGTAGGGTAAGCTAGATTTCCACAGAGAAATTTTTAACTAATTTGCACCTAAGTTCTTAATCTGCCCCATTCTTGACAGAAAAGTGAAAGTTCTGGATCTTATTGTATTAAAAATAATTGCAGTAATGGCTCTGATATGTGTAAATAATTTAAAAAGTTTTTTTAGGTTTAATTATTAGCTTTTAATAACTTCACTACGAAATAATTTTATTGTTGAATCTCCACTGCAGTTAGCATTTTGTGCTAGGGTAGTTCAAATTCCTTCTAATCTTTATTTAGAAAGCAGATCATGAAGTTGAAGTATATTATATATAACATCAAACAACAAAAATACTTTACCATCATCATTGTGACAAGTAATGGTGAATTTTCTGTCTTCACATCCTGCAGCAAATATTGCGTTTTTATCATATTCTCAGTTTGTCATTTTGTGGAGCAACAAGATTGCTAATCCCTCTGTCATATGGGTCACCTGACCCTCCAGCCATTACTTATTGCTTGTAGACTTTTTGTGTAGAAGCAAGTTGAAAGTTGTGCCAGGACTTCTAGAAGGATTTTTTAAGTTATCCTTTTTTTAATTTTTTTATTTTCAATGAATGGATTTAATTTTGTGAGAGAAATATGAAAATGACCAAGCAAACTTTTATTTGCAACTTAAGTTTAATGGGAAAACTCATGAATATATTTTGTAAATACTTCATCAAAACCAAAATATTGTGAATACTTCATTAAAATGAAAGTGTTGATACAGGCATGGTGTATTTGTTAGATTTTGTGTTATCCTGGGTATTAGTGCATATTTTATTCCAATTCATATTCCTACTAAATTACTGAATTTTGATGTAATTGTATGTAAATGTAATACTATGCCCAAGAGCAGGAGAGAAGACTGTTGGTTTGGAACCCACAGGGTGAGGATTTGTGAGAACAGTGTTAACCTACCTGTAAAAGTTAGAGACAGAAAACGGTCAATAATTTGATTATTCACTAATGATGACTGTTAAGTGTTTGAGATTTGGCAATAATATTTTTGTGCAAGAATTTACCCATTTTACAATGTCCAGAATTTGATAAAACTCGGAGATGTCATAGAGATAGACTTGGAGATTTTCAGTTATTAATGGTGATTTTCAACTCTTATATACATACAAGATGTTGAATCTGTAGAATTGCATAAATCACAGTTTCAGGGAAAAAAGCTCATTTCGTCATTCTGAATGCACACTTTTTCATTTGCTGTGGGATAGTTCCGTGTGTTAGGTATTCTTAGTTATTTTTTATCACTCATAAGGTTTATTTCTTGTTTCTCTTGTGAACTCCCCAAGCATTGGAACCCTCTTCTGCTTTTGGTGATTTTACACTAATGCTGCCACTAACGGAAGGAGAAAATGCTGCCTAACAAAATGTCTCCTTATTCATTCCCTGTGAATTCTAAATCAAACAAGACTGTTCTTGTTTTGTCCCTTTTAAATGTTTTGTTTATTTCTGGAAACATGTCCTAGCAAGCATGATTAATTGTTATAGGATGTTTGTATTAATAGATGTGTTTATTGACAGTGAACTTTCAACATACTTAATCCTTTCAAAATACTTAATCCTGGGGAAGGAAACTGTATAACTTACTTGTTCCAATTCAGTTGCTTTTGAATTTCAATTCTCGAGAATACTCTAAATAACTTTCACTGCAGAGAGTGAGTGGGTTGTCAAACAATGCAGCACTTGGTTGATTGGCTGTTAGAAGGTTGAAGGTTGCTGGCTCTACCTCCAATAGGCTTCTCCTGTGCTCACGGATTCTCATAAACAGCATTTTATCTATTGGTAATTAATAAAGTTCATTTGTTACCTTAGGGGGAATTTGAAGACTCCTTGGAAGTGTTGTGTGGATACGTACGGAAACAGTTGCGGCGTGCCACTATGGAGAAATTTGAAATGGAACGGGAGTCCTCGGATCCTCCGATTCCTGTACCATATCTCTTTCTTACTCCTAAGGTATTATTGCTTTTATTTGAAATATATCTGTACATTACAATTAACATGTTTTTTTTGTACATACTACAGAATTGTTGTATTTGTAAATGGGAAATGTAGCTTTGTGCTATTGAAGCTTATCTACATGGCGATAGGAGTTAGGAGTTAGGAGTAGGGTGGTAGGCTATTGTTAGTAGGTAGGCCGCATAGCTGGGTTTACCAACAACTTGACCCATGTGGAGGGGTTAGTAGAAGTGGTTCGTAATAGTTAGAGTTATTGATACTGGGAGGAGCTGGATAGAGGAAGGAGGGTTTGCTTTTCAGTAGTCACAGCTATATGAACTGGGACATTCATGTGAAAAGCTACAAATTTTCAAAGCCCCATTGGGAATTGAACCCAGGATGACTTGGTGATGAGTGACAANCATGTGAAAAGCTACAAATTTTCAAAGCCCCATTGGGAATTGAACCCAGGATGACTTGGTGATGAGTGACAACTCTATCACCTGCGCCACCGGTGGGGCCTACTACAGAATTAGTGTACTAAAGAATGATAACTGCTGCAGTTGTGTAACTGCCCATCAAAAGTGAATTCTACCTTCGGTGACCCCAGAGGTTTATCGAGAATGGTAGTGCTGTTAATTTAAATTTTGTGGCTGTAACAGCTATCAGCTTTTATGACAGGTCTCATTTGTTGAGTCATTTTTCACATTTTATTAGGTTTTTTAGTGAACTCCAAAAAAATAAGAAATGTAATTGCATCTCAGTATCAATAAAATTAAAAAAGTTAACTTAACTTCTAACTTAACAAACTTGAAAGATCCATTCAAAATACCTACATTATAAAAGTCGCCCTTCTGGCTGCACAAGTTAAATGTCTTTTTAGGGATCTCATTTTCTGAGCATTACAACACTTTAATTTATTAATTTATACTTCTAAATAGCTGGACAAGGATAGTATTACATTCCCTCGTAACACACAAATTCTTTAGTCAACCAGAACTGAAATCTCTCTGCATTACAATCTGTTTGAGTGTATTGTTAATTGGTTAATTGTGAGTGTTATGTTGGCAAAGTTAAATTTTTATCACTCTCCCCTCAAAACGATGATAAAGTTATCCATTGCTAATCATTATCAATACCTTTTAAAACCTCTTGAAGACATTTATATTAAACACTCATGTAAAATTCTTAACATGCTCACTCTGACTCTTAAAGCAATGTAAATACTGTTTATATATTTGTACTATTCTTTAAGGAGAATTTTTCATAACTCCCTGCCCTAAGGCTCAATTTATTGCCAAAAAATTGGTACGAGACTATAAGCTAATTTACTCTCTGGAAGCAAACTACAGACAATCCTTTCCGAAATGTTAATTTCTATCATAGTGGACTGGTTTAATATTCATAATCTCTTAATTGGGGAAAGGATTCACTCCCAACTGTAGAGTTTTGAAGTATCAACTGAGAAAAATTTGATTGAGTTGTACATCCAGCAACCATCAGTTTGTCCGAACACTGGAGATTCAGTTATGCTTGGCTGATGAGGTTTCCAGAAAGCACATTCCCAACTAAGAAGTGAAAATTAGGGAAGATGTATGTGAAAATCTGGTTTAATTTATTATATGATGAACACTTGAGATCATTTTGTGCATAATTTGCATTATTGTGTGTATAACATTGCCATTTAATTTAAGAATGCTACTGCCATTTAATTTAAGAATAAGTATAAAACTTGACTGTGTGAAATTTTGTGTGTGTATCATTCTTATGTATACAATATTTATTTCTCGTCTGTGGCATAATTAATTGTTGTAAAATTGGCAATTAAAAAAGTTATTTTGTGTCAACATTCTTCGAGGCATTTAAGAAGTAATCTCTTCCAACTGTCTATTTAGTACCATACTAATTATCTAACAGTTTAAAGATGATTTGTTTTTTCTTTATACAGTATTTATTACTCATCTGTGGCATGATTTTTATTTTTTCAGTTATCTCTGTTCAATGCCTAGGGGCAGCATCTATTGAAATAATTATTCACAAATTTAGTATTATTTAATCGTTATGATTTATAAACAATACTTTCCAATGGTTTATAGTTTGATAATAATACATACTTGTGAAATGACTTTTTTGTGTTTTATTAAATACAATATCTGTTGGTATTATGTTAATACTATAACACGTGCTGAACTAGTTTTATCATTAGGAGTATGTTGAAATGTTGAATCCAACTCTGCCTTAGGGCCCTTGATCGGAATTAATGGGTTGGTCCCTTGCTTGCTTCCAGAGAGTAAATTAGTTTATTGTCCTCCACGTGGTCATACGCAGTTTGTAACTGCTTTTTTGACAATAAAGTTTATATATTTATTTATTATTTATTTAATGTTTATATATAATGTAAAGTAATTAAATTTTTACCAATTTTACAGGATACAGAATTAGATTTAAGATTATTTAATCGAGATATAATGAGGAAAGCTCTACCTGTCCTAATAACAATATTGGAGAAGGAAACTCGTGGATGGTTTTTACACTTTCGTGAAAGACTTATATCTGAACTACGAAATCAAAAACGTCCTGATGATGAGATTGAACAGGTAATAACATTATATTTTTAATGAAAGGTAATTATTAATGAACTATTGCCTTCAGCATAAAACTTAGAGCTATTTAATCCAATTCATCATACTTAAATACTTATAAGAAAACTGCATGTTTGAAAGAGCGACACAATGATGTGTTGTTTGTCTGTGTGTAAAATACTGTGCACATTTTGTTACAAAAAGTGTGAAAATATTATGTCAGTTTCTCATGTAGTGACATTTAGTTTTATATTCAATAACATGAGAATAATACTTCGCTTGTGTGGAACTATTCTTTCTAAGTTGTGATTAATATGTGCAAGGAAAAGTAGAATATTCTTAATTCACATGAGCTAAATTTTGAAGCCCTAAGCTTTAATATCTCTGCGCTAACTGAGAATTCTATAATTGTTTAAAGTTTAATGAAAAACATATTAAAGTGAAATTTTAAAAGAATTGTGGTGTTGTGCACATTGATCCACCCTGAAGAACGCATATGCAAAATTTAGAAGCTATTGGTCTATCCAATTTGCGCTAGGTGGTGGATACATAGACACACAATCTCTGTGTTTTATATATGTGTATAGATGTTATAGAAGTACAGTAACACCTCAGTGAAATAGTGACTCTTCTAACAAACTTTTTGGCTTATGTGGACTTTTTCACTGTATCTACGACATGGTTAATGAGTGTGTTAAGGAATAGGCTCATCAACATAAAGAAGCAAATAGGCATAGTAGGATACTTGTCTTGTATAAACTTAGGAAATTGAAAGGAAAAATTGTTTAAAAGCGTAAATTATTTTAGTTTAATACAATATTTTGGTTTGTTGTTTTACCTATATTCCATTAGGTAGTTGATAGCCTTTGGTAAGATTTTGCCCTTTTATAATAAGGATTTTACTGTTTAATAAAAAATCTTTGTATTGTGCATATCATTAAGAAGGAATTTTAACTATTTTCTACAGTTACCCATGGGGAAAAAGGTAAAGATAATAGTCTAATTTGAATTGTTTTGGCTAACAAATGTGATTTTGGAATAAATTATCTATTTTAGTCAAAGTTCTAGCTTCAAAGAAAGTTAGTATGTGGCATATTCTTTTTGCCATTCTTGACTCACTGAAAGAAACATGTTATCTATTGGAAAAGCCTGTGGATTGTTCGTTTTAGCATTTTCTGTCGGTGTTTTGTAATAATGTTTTGTGTCTTTTCAATAGGAAGTGAACCAAGCAGTGATGGCAGAATATTTGCACAGAGTGTATGCAAACATTCTGACGAATCCTGATATCCAAGTCCTAGGGGAAGGAATGGCTCAGTTGCTTGTGCAGCAAGCACAGTCTGTGGTTCTCATGCATAGGTAAGTGTTGCTGCACAATATGAGAAAAAGATACTTAATGATATTTGCATGTTACTGGGGAAGAAATGTGATAGCTTTGGCCTTGTGAAGACAAAAAGCACGGAGTTCCATGTGTGCATTTCAACCCCTGTACCACCCATTTGCTATTTGACAGATGCACACTATCATCAACTAGGGTTCTTAGTCTGACAATATGAGCCACTTTCTCACAGTGCACCCTGAGACAGAGTGAGGTAAGAATGGGACAAAAATAGAAAAATCAACTTCTTTCTGGGGGGGTTTGAGCATAATGTATCGTAGTTAAGAAGTTGGGGATGAGTAAACCAAACTTCTTTTGTCTGAAAACATTAATATTGCCGAAAATTGGCTGCATTGTTCTCGTCCATCGTCGCGGACACAGCATTTGTGACTGTGGTGTACTTATTATTCACGGGTTTGTTTCGCATTAAATCTGAGAGTATCTGTCATTATAATAACCTTGCATGAAAATTCGTAAGGACTGAAAAGTATTGTCCTAGTGCAACATGAATTATGTATACTGAGATGAACCTTCCTATCTCAATTATACATAAAAACTATTTGAGTTAAACATGTGAATCAACAGTATTTAGTCATCCAAATGCCTCTGGTTCCTGTTCATGAGCCATTAGTTGAGATGTACTTTCCTACCTGGATCTACTAATATCATAAAAACATCATGTCGTCTCCAATTAAACACTAAAAGAATTGAATCTACACAAAGGTGACATTTGCAACAACAAAAAAAGAAGATCCATTTATTAACAACTTGTATACAAAAATACTAATGAACATTACAACAACAACAACTTACAATTGCTACGTATCTTGAGTATGTTTGCTCAAGTCATTCTCGCTATGATTCAACTGAATGGAGTATCTATGAACTTGGCGGGTGGTGCGGTGCATTAACAGAGACCGACACCCCGCATCTAGCCTCGCCAATGCTGACTCTCAGAAGCTTGAAGCGCATTACCGCTCACTACAACTGTGTTTCACCCGCTCTCTCGCTGTCATTTTTCCCCACTGCTCGCTGCTACTACCACTGTCCAGCCGCACTCCCTTTGCACAGGTCCCCTCCACAAGTGGGATGATGTCGCTGATGTCACATTGGGTATGTAGTTCCGGCTGATAGAACATCCGAGCGCATTTGTAAAGCTTTTAGGTGCATTGGGTACAATTCTTCTATATTTAGTACTCGGGGAGGTAAATATTACTCTCAACACATAACTTAAACAAAGAGAGAATGAATGTGTACGTTTTAAGATTACGTTGTCCTTTGAACAGATTTTCCCAGACATAAAAAAAGTGTGTAAGCAGAAGTAAAGTTGAACTCATTTGTTATCTATTATATGATGTCTGTAGAATGTATATATGTTGAAATTAGCTGCCCGTTTTTGCCCCTTCCCTGAGAATTCTCAGTTAACTATATGGAAAAGTATTTTCTGATTTTTCAGATTATCCTCATATCTATCACCAAATACTTGTGGAGGTGCTGCAGGAAACAAAGAACGACAGGAGCTCAGTGATCTAATACATTGCACACTGTCTTGAGTCTAATATATGTTTTGAAGATTTCTTAAAGAAATTATCTGTCAGTCTTAGCACTTTTTGTAACTATTATGATAAGATGTTGGGGAATGTATATCTGAATGAGGGATCGCTTTTATAAACGATATATACATTGGTTAGGTGGTGTTTTAAGGATGCCAAAGTATTTGTGTAGTTGTTCATTGGTCCATGAAGGTGATCCTGAATCTTCCATGTCCACGGCTCGTATATCCAAGGAACCTTTTTGAAAACTCATCTGAGAAGAACAAAGAAGAAGAACCGCTGACAGAATCAGTCTTTGGCTGAACTTGTACATAATGCTCAAATAAAGTTAAAAGAACGTGGACAAGAGGATGTAGTAGCAGCTTTAATTGGCAATGCTACAGACACAAGATGGTGAGACAATGATTCGACAATGCGGTACAAACATAAAAAAAAGAAAGATAGCAACCTAATACAGTGATGAGAACAATATAAGACTTAAACCCAGGTAATAGTCCTTCGGTCGAGATACTGGGCTGCCTTTGTATAAATAAAATGAAGGAATAAATAAATGACTCTGTCTTGCACCAAAAAGCTACCAAACGCATACAGTCAAGTAATCCAAACTTCAGAGATTTTGATAGAAAAAATTTAGTTTTATCCATTAAATGAAAATATATCAAAAGAAATAAACATATAAATTCAAAGCAAGGTCAGGATCAAAAACGCAGATTTTTATCTATTGTATCAAGAAGTATTTGAAGCAAAAGATCAATGGTATATGACAGATAGCAGATAGTAATAGAAAGAGAAGCCAATGTGAAATTACAAAGTTTGTTACATCTAATTGCAGGTAGAATATTGAAAAGCTTGGAAACAGATGGGATCGAGATATTCTCAGGCAGAGAGAGACATTAAGTCCTCATTGGGATATAAGAGTGTAGTGGAAGTACTGGTCATTCGCTGCACAGTCAATCTTATGATTCAAAAGATATAATATAGTGTTGAAAAGTGAAAGATCCAGTAAGATTGTTAGTAGAAAAATACCCTTGATTTTATCTTCCATGAAGTGTTCACAAAATGTTAGTTCATGGAGCTTAAGGTTTAAAATCAGTACTCGTTTCAAACTATGCTCTGAGATGAAGCGCAGGAAGCTCGACATAAGAACATAACTTGGCGAGTTACCATGTTAATACTATGACTGATTTATTTCAACATCTACTGGCACCATCTGATCCTCTCATCACCAGTCTCAGAAGAGCAAGGAAAGCTCAAATCAAGAAAAGCTCTCATCCTTAGCGTGAAGCAAAAAGTTTACTTAATACTGCAAATTCACACAAGAAAAGGATAATTGTGAATAAGCATTGTAAGATGATATAGATCAAGGGTCAGCAACCTTTTTTGGCCGCGAATCAAAATCAACCAAAATGTGAGTATTAAAGAGACGTTTGGGTCAGAGATATTTTCGTATTAAAGCAGTCTTTTAGTAAATAATAAGATATATTTTATTAAGAAAATAATTACAAACATAGTTGAATGAACTTTATTTATAAACGTTCTCTTCGTTATCAATGGCTCCCCTGATGTTGAACTTGTGATGTCAATTTAGTCAAGTCTGGTTTATAGTTAGTCGTTTTAAGACAAATACAAGCATCTGAATTTTCGGTAGTTAACCTGTTCCTGTTCTTGCTTATTATAAATTTCATTTTTGAAAATATTTGCTCACATTTATAAGTTGAACTGAATGTGGACAAACTGGCAAAGCCAATTTTTTTTCAAAGATGAAAACTTCGTAGGAAGTGATGCCCAACATGTTGATATCATAAGATGATGATTATTTTCCGTTTTTTCCAAATCTTTCTGCAATTTCTTAAATTTATCCGTCCATAACGTTGAACTTTTAAAATCAATCATTTCTAAACTAAAATTGTCAATTTTTAGATATTGAAAATACTGCAAATTTAAAACATTTTCTTCTATTTCCTCAGGCTTTATTATAAATGTAAACATTTCTCCATGCTTCTTAAAACTTTGAAACCAACTTTCATATTCACTTTTAATGATGGAAATCCAACTTTCGAACATATTTAGATTACTGTCATCGACATTTTCTTTTTCATGTTCCCTTTTTAACATGGGAAAGAATTGAAATTTTTTAGTTTTTATGTCAGTTTCAAATAATAGCAATTTTGAAGTAAAACTCTTCTATTCCTCATACATTTTCAAAATTGTGTGGTTATTTCCTTGGGAGTTGTACGTTGAAATCATTATAATGGTTCATTATGTCTCTTAAGAACAAAAGTCTTAAACCATTGTTTATCATTGAAATAGAGATATTTTTCTCCGATTTTGTGAAGAAATATTTGTATATCATCAAAACACTCTACAAATCTATTAAGAACTTTGCCTCGACTTAACCATCGTATTTCAGAATGTAACAACAAATCTCCATATTTCGATTCAATTTCCTCCAAAGAAGCTTTAAAGCGCCTGTGTATTAATGCTGATTGCGCTATTATCATGTTTACGATCTTAACAACTTTCTCCATTACATCCTTAAGTTGTTGCGTAGACGCCTTTGCAAATAAATTTTCTTCATGTATGATAGAAGTGAGCGGCCAAGTTCATTTTCCATTAGTTTTACAAATCCAACAGTTTTTCCTCTCATACTTGGAGCACCATTAGTTGATATGGAAAACAATTTACTTTTTAAATCCAGTACTTGCCCATTTTTGAAATTTGTAAACTCTTGTACTTGACGAAAAATATCAGTGCCTTTGGTCATATCATTCATTGAAGCAAGAACTCATAGTTCTTCATTGATATTCAAGCTATTTATTGATGCAAATCTAATAATTATTGCAAGCCTACCAACACTATTTATATCGGTACTTTCATCAAATGCAATGCTAATTATGTCACAAGATAACAAATCATTTTTGACTTGTTCATCAATATTTTTGGCCATATCTTCAACACGACGCTGGACTGTTCTAGCTGACAATGGCATTTCCTTGATTCTCTCAATTATTTGTTTTTTATTTGCAAAGTCATTAAATAAGTGTTCGGTACAATTTATGAATGTGTTTTTCGAAAACTCTCTGTCTGTAAATGGTTTACTGTTGGTATCAATGCTAAGAGCTGCAACAAAGCTGGCAGATGTAGCGTGATTGTTGCTGGTAACAAAACTCTTTAAGAATTTATTTTGTTTTCCAAAATTTAATGCACGTTTAGCAATGTATTCAGAGTTATCTTCATTTGCTATTTCACTCACATCTTTGTTTCGAAGAAAAGTGTCGCTCAATATTGTAAGTCCTGGAGGTAATTATATCTGTACATAAAGTACATATCAATTTGTCACCATTTTCGATACACCCATACTTTTCTGTCCACACATCTTGAAATAATCTCTTTTTTGCTTTTTGTTTGTTCATGGTAATTTTTTTAAAATAATAATATTTATTTCACTAACTATAATTGCTTCACTATTCTTGTGCTACTGAACATGTGCTATAACTATAACTGACACATAACTAAGCGAACAACATGTGCGTCCAATAATGGTAAAATTTGTTCGGACAGTGTCGCTGTATTTTGCCTACTATCATTTCTGCAACTTTGTAATCGACATGGATCTTATAGACATAAACACTTACGTGTATAAGATCCATGGTAATTGAACTAAAATGTTGTTTTTAGTATCTATTTTCAATTTTTTTATTTCTCAAAATGTTTGTTTCATGTTTATGTTTTATAATTTATTTTTATATATTATATTTTATTTTTGGAACTAAAGTGGGTCACTAGAAATTATAAAATGGGTCACTCGTAACCCTCGGGTCATGGGTTGCCGACACCTGATATAGATTATACTTTATAATAAATTAAGTACCATCTTCAAAGTTTTCTATATAAAAAATTAATAAACAACACTGATTCTCGACCTTTCATGTGTGATTTCAAATAAGTAACGATTTTCCAATTTCCTCCAATATTGAACAAATTCTCTGAAAAGGGCACTCCCAAGGCTCAAAATGGAATCTAATGTAAATATTGCTCATTTTTCTTGTTAAAAAGTAAGATGATGATAATAAAAATAATAATAATAATAAATTTATTGTCAAAAAAGCAGTGCAAGCTATGCGTGACCACGTGGAGGACAATAAACTAATTTACTCTCTGGAAGCAAACACGTGACCATCCCATCAATTCCGATCAAGAGCCCTGAGGCTGAGGCGGATTCAAAAATTTCAGCAAAAATTCCTAGATAAGATAAAAAGTTAGCTGCGAGTTATAATACCAATAGATTATCAACATGTTTGTAACTTAACACAAAAAATTTATTTTATATGTACAAATTATTATCAAACTATAGATTATTCTGAGTAGTGTTTAAAAATCATAAGAATTGAAATAACACTAAATTCACGATTTATTATTACAATAAATATGCCCCTAGACAAAACCTACAGAACCTGTATAAAAAAACAGCCTCCACCCAAAGGAAAACCGGAGCAAAACCCAGGCCAGGATGGGGTTACAGAATTTATGTACACAACCGTGCCAAAGTTGAGTACACACAAAACTAAATTAATATGAGCCATAAGACAACACAATCATGCAAGAAAATAGTTTTTTAAATTGTTAAAACTTATTTAAAAAGTACTATAGCAATGGCATGATAAAGTACAAGACGGATTTAACTTTTATTAAATCAATAAATTCTTTTACAGTGTATAAGCACTGGTGCAGGAGGTAGTTTTTAACCGCGGATTTGAAGAGATTCAATTTCATAATATCTTTTATATTCATGGGCAGGGAATTATATAGAACAATACCCGAATAATGTGGTCCTTTTTGGCAAAGACTGGTTGACACTCTAGGGCGATGAATATTATTATTATTGTGAGTATTGTGTTCGTGAACGAGACTGTTTCGTATGAAGCAAGGGTGGCATTTCAATAATTCGGTCTTAACAAACACGACCGTTTCATAAATATAAATGCAGGGAAGTGTTAAGATATTTAATTCCTTGAATAAGGTTTACAAGAGTTTTGGGAGCGAGATTTACAAATTATCCAAACAATCCTCTTCTGAATTTCAAAAGTTTGAATAGTCTGACCGGAATTGCCCCAGAAAGTAATTCCGTGACGTAAATGGGAGTAAACGTTTGCAAAATATACGCAACGGGAAATATGTGGACTAACTACATTAACTACGATTTGGAATGCGTAACACAATTTGCTTCATTAGGAATTAAGATTGTCAATGTGACAATTCCATTTGAGGTTGTCTTGAATATGGAGACCTAAGAATTTTGTATTCGTAACAGTTTTTAATTGTGTTCTGTTCAAAGAAAGAGAAACTTGGGGTAATGATTTTGTGAAACTATTGTGAAATGACATAGGCGCTGTTTTGTCAGTGTTTACAATGAGACTATTTGCATGGAACCAAGTCAAGAGGTTAGACAAAACTCTTTGAGCGTTGGCGTGTTTACATAGTAAATTAGTGTCATCAGCAAAACGAACCATTTGACAATCTGATGTGGATGATGACATGTCGTTCACATACAATAAAAAGAGTATAGGACCAAGAATTGAACCTTGGGATACTCTGCAAGTAAGTGGCTTTGTTTCTGAAAGACAACGCTGAAGTATTTTATTTTTAGTATAGGATATTTCGAGTTGTTGATATCTATCTTTTAAATAAGAAGTTAGCCATTGATATGGAAGTCCACGAATGCCTAAAGAATGCAATTTGGAAAGGAGAATTCCGTGATCGATGACATCGAATGCTTTGGATAAGTCAAATAAAACACAATGAGGATTTTCTCCATGGTCAAGAGATGGGGTAACATCTTTTAAGAAAGAAAATATGGCACTTGTAGTGGAAAAGGATTTCCTAAAACTGTGTTGATCATCAGAGAGAATGTTATTTTTTGATAAAAAATCTAGAAGACACCTATCAGAAAAATAATTTTCTCTGGATAATCACTTAATTTGTATTTGCTGCTGTGACAAGCAATACCAATGTAACTACATGTCAAAATAATTTTATTCCTGTTTGTTCCTGCAATGTTAATAAAATATTTTCTTCAAAAATGCATCATCATCCCATCAAAAAAATTTGTTTTCAAGTTGATAAAAAATGTATAAGCCACATATATTTTTTTCAAAAATTTTAAGGAGCCGTAATTTGGTTTTCCAAAAAGTGTTTTTTAGATTGTTCCAAAATTCATGAAATTTTTTAACAATCCTTATGATGTATATTAAAAGAAAACCCATTCAACACTGAAGAGAAAGACACCAATATTCGCTCTCTATGACCAATAGTTTTCAATGTATGGGTTTTTAAAGCATGCAATGTGTGATGAAAATTAGATGTTTTATTGAATATTTGGAAGTCTTTAACTCAAAAATCAAAAGTCAAAAAAATCTTAAATTTTCTCATTCTACAAAGGGAGTACTATGCGTGTACCAAGTATTTAAAAAATTTGAGATATCAAGGTCTGATTGATTTACATGGAATGACTCAATGGTGTCATAATGAATGAACAATTTCATTCTATGCTCCAAGAATTTCACAGCCTTATCTTGCAAAACATTCTTTAAAGTTTCTTTCTGGTAACTTGTGCTGAGCTTACTTTATGAAGACTGAATAATAGTGTGTCCCTTATTGGGATCAAAAATTGTATTTTCAAATTTCTGCACACATGTGCCTGTTATTTTCCACTTGCTTAAAAGTCTTCTAATATGAAATTTTGGTCAAATAGAATATTAACTCATGCCAACTTAAAAGTCAAAATTGAATATTACGGTGATTGACAATAGAATTTTAAAATAACAAAATTCTCAAAAACCATCGCTTCCTTCAAAACTAATGTTGTAATATCATATCAAATAAAACAAAGACTTAATAGACATGTGTATTGTGTACCCTCAGCTACACCCTCAATCAATGTTCATTATTCCAGAAGAACTGGGAATGAAATGAACACACAAAATCACATTTGTAACAACAGCACTTAATGTTTCCCTCTCAGAAAAGCAAGTTAGGCAAATTGCTTATCTTCAAGCCCAACTTCATTTGATGTAGAAGACTCGCTTTATTCATAACACATGCCATCAGTAGAGATGATTGGTATTCTTAAAACAATTTTTTAGGTATCATGTCCAAATTGGATATTTCTGTCAAAAACTTTTGATCGTAGATTTTCATGATTACAAGACTACATTCTTTACGTGCAATGAGATGCAAATGAGAAAGTGAACAAATTACAGTTGCCTATTATTGTTATTATTATTATTGTGAATGTAATGAAACAATCTATTGTAGTCATTAGACTTAGAACAAATCTAATGACAAGGAAGGGGGAAGTTAGCTTGTTAGGTCTGTATCTGGAATTTAATTGAAGTAATTTTTTTGCATATTTCTTCCTTTCATTTTGGGTATTTGAATTATGAAAATAATTTTGTCTTTATGTTATAACTTAAAGTTTCAATAAGTATCAAAACTAGTAGGTAGCACTGCGGATCAGCTACATGTGCAGAGTTATGAACAGTCGATTTTATAAAAAAATTAATGAGTGATGTAAAACTAAAAATAATGTGACTATACTTTATACATAAAAGCTGGAACTGAAAATATTAGAATGCAAGGTTTTGGAAAATATGAGCTTGTCCCGTGATTGCTAAACTACTATACAAATTATCAGGAGGGACAAAGGTCCCCATATTTTCCCCACTTAATGTCGTGGCCTTGAATGATGTGGTTGATGATTGTATTAATGGCAATGCTTTTCTTGAGGCTGATTTTTTCTTTCTTTTGCCTTTCCTGTCTTAACTTATTAGAGCCACCATTGATTTGAATATTGATGTGATATTTCACCTTTGTAGGTACACAAGGAGACAATTTGATAACCACCGCCAGATGAAAATGGCAACTAACAGGAATCAAAGGGGATCCTTCTGCTTTGATTGCATGGGTGTAGCTCACTACAGCATCTGTTCATTGAATGGTTGTTGTAGCAGATTACACCCGTGATCAAAGCAGGAGATCCCGGGTTCAGTTCTCCACTTGCCGACATGCGATATGATGCGATGCTGGTGTGATGTTTTGCTTGTAATCTTTTGTGATGATTGTTTGGTGTTATGTTGAAATAAATAACTAATCATCTAAAAAGCAGTTACAAATTGTGTATGACCATGTGGAGAACAGTAACCTAATTTAACACTTTGTTTACCAGTAACTCTTTGTAGTTGTTTGTGTGTTTGCAATAACAGTAGTTTAATGCTTTGTTTGGCTACGAAGCAAAAATATTGAATTTAATATAATCGCATAGAAGTCATTGTACTATTTTGTTGTGTGTGATGTAATTGATAACCTGCTGTATCAATTTTTCTCCATAATTTGATTATTACACACTTGTACATTAATGTTAATAAGTAAAATCTGCCACTGAACATTGTAAAACGAATATGATTTCCCCCAATCAAAGCATTGAGAAAGTGCCCCTCTCAGGCACTCCAGCTTATATTCTACACCCTTGCAGAATAAGATTGTTTTAGTTGGATCCTCAACAGAGTACATTCACAGAATACTTTATTTGCTCTGGAAGAGTTTCAGTAACTTTATGAGTTCCCACTTAAATTGAGAGATTATCTTAATAAAATAACTATATCATGAAGTCTATTTCCTTTTTCACTATTCCTCTTTATTAACATAGTTGGATGAACTTTTGCTTTATCTGTAACTTTCCAAACTTTTGTCATATTATTGGGGGTTAAAGTGTAAAGATCATCATGCATTTAGCTAATGAAGATCATGCATTTGGCTAATGAAAACAATTTTTCATAAATTTCTTTTAAAAAAATCTCCAACCTATGCAAAAACATTAAGTAGAAAATGTTTTACTTTGCTAAGGTGCCAATTTTAGAGGCTACTCAGCAGAATACACGAGGGAATAGTTTGATTTAGTTGAAAATCTCACCCCCAATGCTAACCTATGTTAAATGAATTGCATTTACCTTGCATTTATATTCATGAAAGGGGATACTTGTTGGGACAAAATTGAAAAATTGCAATCTGTTTTGTGAACTCTCATTTAACTGTGTTAAGAAAGATTGATCACACCATGTGTATGTTAATGTGTACTTAAAGCTAACATAGAGTGAGGAAAAAATACATATTAAACTTCCAGAAGTCTATACAGAAAACATTGTTTAAGTTTCACTGGAAACTTTAGTTTGTGACCTTTCACATGTTTTTGGAGGGCTTGCTCTCATTTTCAAGTATTACCATCTTGTCCAATCCAAATGTTCTGAGCACAGTGTGGACAAATAAATTTTTAAACTGATTTTAAAAATTTAAATTCAATTGAAAGTTGTTCATCTGTTGCTTGTGAGCAACAGATGAACAACTTTCAATTTATCATTCTTTGATAATATTGCCAACATCCCACAACTACCAAGTATAAGCTAAATTCAGTTGTTTTACAAAAATAGACTTTTGAATTTCAAAGAATGTCATTAGAAGACAGTTTGAATTCAAAATTCATCTGCTAATTTACCACCTGGAGATTTTTGACTGAGACATGTTTGCAATAATTGGTGATTGGAGTAAGGATTACTGAATCATGTTCTAAGAAGAAAACAGAAAATGGGGATTGTGTTATGATGAATGTTGCAACATTCTTGTTTGAACATTAATGTATTGACTGTAATAGTGAAAAAATTTCATTATGATTATGTTTTCAATAAATAAGTGTGTGTAATAATTTTTATTGCACTCCATTATGTATTTGGTATCACTATTTTACCTAAAAGTAAAAAAAGAAACATGTGCATTTGTTCATTGATTATGCACATTGTATTTTGAAAACTTGATTGTTCTCAGCTATAATTGTAATAATTTGTTGGCCTCACACTCCACTTACGTTTTTAAACATGAACTAGTTTCGGAAGCTGTTGCTTCCATCCTCAGCTACTGGCGACTGCTGATTAAAGGTTCCTATGTTGGTGGGTGGGTCGATGAATTTTGAAATCAATATTATTTTCAAATGGAACTTCAAAATTTAACTATCTGTTCTTGAATAGTTGAATGAACATTCATTCCTAAACCAACAGTTAAAATACCCACCAAAGCTCTTCAACAATGTGCTGTCACTGCTGACTTTTCAATTTGTCCAAGTTAGATGTGCCAAATGTGTTTCTTTTTTCTAATTTCTAAATTTCATTTTGTTTGTCCAATAGAAACTTTACCACAATCCTTGCTAATAATTTTGTAAATTCCTAATCTGGTAAGAGGAGACACTTTATCCTCATAATAAGAACATTTCAGCACATCAAATTTGGACAAATTGATAAGTCAGCAGTGGTGGAACATTTTTGGGATGAAAAACATGAAATTGTTGAAGAGTTTGGAAAATGTAAGATTGTTGAAGAAGAAGTGTTGGTGGGCATTTTGAACTGTTGGTTCGGGAACAACTGTTTATTCAGCTATTCAAGAACAGATTGTTGAAATTCAAAAGTTCCCTTTGAAAATTATTTGATTTCCAAAAGTCATCCACCTGCCTTCCACCAGAGGACCATTTGATCAGTAGTCTGCAGTAGCTGACGATGAAAGCAGCAGCTTCCAAAACTAGTTTGTTTAAAAAAGTAAGTGGAGTGTGTTGCTGACAAATTATAACAATAATTTATTGTAGAGACTCCACTGTGAATTCCTGAAGTAATCTACATAGTAGTCAACAAGTTTATTAAAAATATTGAGAAATTATAGAATTTATTATTATACGTCTTATTAAGAATTCAGATACAATTTTTTATCCTGCATTACCTTAAGAAGGTCAATTAAGATATTCTTCACTCCTGTTATCCTGGGACTGTATCTTAATTGTAATTAAGTTTTTACTGGAAGACCTTTTTCTTTTTATATTTATGTTATTTTTAAAATAACTTGCAATAATATATTGTACTTATTCTCACTCTGAATCTTGTACTGATACACCTTCTGTGCAAGAAAAGTTTTATAATTTTATAATTTTTTTTAAAGTACTTCTTTGTGTGTAGGAATGAAACTTTTTAGACGAAACTATACTGATGTTAAATATAAGCCATCTTCCTTCTCTTGCTGTTATCAGACAAATCATACTACTATTTTAGAATTTTCTTAAATACAAATTTTTTCCCACCAGCACTGAAGTAATTAACATGCTAGCCAATACATCTTGCAAGTGTAACATGGTGGTTTCAGGTCTTCTTAAATTAGTGGATTTTCTAGGGTAATATACTTGTAGGTAAATTTTAGCACAATAGGGGTCTTGAATTATTGATTTACAGCTTGTAAGAGAAACTTACTTAGGCCAGTAAATTACTACTGTAGCATCTCAGCAAAGACAAGTCTATAAAATTTGGGTTTGAAAGTAGGTGACATTCACAACTACTGTGAGACACTCTCTCAATCTTAAGTGAGCCACCACTCCCTCCTTTGTAATATTTTTCTTTAAATTTTAATTGAAGTTTATTGAAGGATTTTTAAGATCACTAACTCTTCAAATCGGAATCTAGCTTCTAGCATTCTAGCACATCACCAAGTCATCCCGGGTTCAGTTCTCGATGGGGCCAGAAAAAATTTGAAGCTTTTCACATGAATGTCCCAGTTCATATAGCTGTGACAACTGAAAAGCAAACCCTCCTTCCTCTATCCAGCTCCTCCCAGTATCAATAACTCTAATTATTACTAACAACTTCTACTAACTCCTCTCTAACTAATTATCTCTAACAACTCCTCTACGTGGGCCAAGTTGGTAAACCCAGCTAAGCGACCCACCTACTAACAATAGTCTACCACCCAACTCCTGCCTCCTATCACTCTGTGTAGATAAGCTTCAATAGCACAGAGCTACATTTCCCATTTTACAGATACTACAAAATGTAAAAAATGGAAATAAGCATAGCAAAGAAAGTTGAGGATTAAGCTTCTATCTAAATAGAAAATTTTATTTTGACAAATTGATATCAAATTTTGTTTGATATTTATGGTCATTATAATCAAAAAAATTTCCACACCACTTCCTTCTCTCCACCACTGGCTGTAATATTCGTTTAGACTATGCTAATTTCATGAACGACTAAAAGTGGTGCTTGGATTATTAAAGGATGCCCACATTCAGTGATGTTTGGTTAAAAAGTCCCAGGATTCCGTTTAAGATAAATCTGTTCAGAAGTGAAGTTGGAGCCAGTTAGTGGTGGTAGCTGCATTTGTGGTAAGATATTCAAAAAAATAGTTACAATTCTACTGCCTTCGAACCGCATTGTCATGTTACAGGTTTCTTTTTTCTTTTTTTCCAATGTTTCATGCTTACCTCGGCAAATCTGACTATTAGGGCTCTGGTACCTTTTAATAATTATAATATATACAAGGTTATTTTGGGGCCATTTTAATTTGATGTAAATATACTATGTTATGTTTAACTCGTTAAAATTCCATTTTCCAGGCATAAGAGTTCCCACTTATAAGAGGCAAATTTTTGTTCCCCTCGGTGCCTCTTTTAAGAGGGTTTCAGTTATTAAACTATAATTCCTTTCTGGGATTTCCCAATAACTTCATTGAGCTTTCTTCCAATAGTATTTTTGTATTATGTGTGCAACTTCCTCAATCATATTTGTGTTGAGAAATTAAAAGAGCTTGTTGACAAACCCAGCATGTAATTGCAGCATAGAGCTTGTAAGTACAGCCTTGAGAGCTCCTATCAGTCATGTCACACCATCAGTAAGAGAGAGATGATGACAAGTATTCTCTTTTCTTATGTATAGTAGCACATGGGTAGTCAGCTGGCTGTATTTGAAATCACCAGGATCTCTAGGTTGCTTGGATTTTGCGTCCATTCATGCATGCACTTGCAGATAAGGAAAGACTAGTGTCTTGCCTGTCATTACAAGATACAGATGGTCTTGTCATCTTATCTCTTTATCTATTGTTGGGACACACCCTCTGAATGCGCCGTTTCCATGATCTGATACAATGTAATCTCGTTAATCCAATGAGCTTGTCCCTAAGAATACTGGATTGTCATAAATTCCCATTTTGAGAGATAAGTTGAGAGGATTATGAAAAAATTTAAACAAAATATTTCTTAGTATTACTATGTTTAATTATTTATTGAAGTATTTTGATCACTGGTTATTTATTTAAACCAGAAAATATCTTGTGTTATAAATAATTCCTAATCAAATCATTCATGTATAATTAATTTTATTCTCATTGTGTCCAAATTTGTTAAGCATATGTAATTCAGTGTGGTCCGGTAAAAAAGTGTCTGGATTAACGTGGTTTTAGTGAAGTTACTCTGTAGCAGTTATTCACTCTCGCATCCTTTCTCCCAAGCAGTTATTCTCACTTCCCCTTGCTTCTTCAACGAAATATTATGAGTATTACTTTGTGAAACATGCATTATAGGCCTTTTGCTTGATAAATGTATTTTTTATACTAAATGTTTCTCTTTGTGGTATTTATTTATATTAGGGCTGTTGAAAACGTGAGAAGAAAATTAGCAAAAATTAAGGAGAATTTGAAACAGCAAATTGAATTAATGCATCCTGTTTTGTCACGAATTAAGCCATGGGTGAGAGATAAACTGAGGAAAGCAGAAGTAAGTTCTAAAATACTTCTTTATCGCATGCAAAAACTGTAATTGAGAAAACATTAATATGCTTAGATTAGAATCTTACCATGAATATATACAGTTATGTTTTAAATATGATAAAACATGTTGATCAGGTGAATACACAATTCATATCATTGTCTTGAATGTTATTAAACCTTAAACATCTTAAAATGTCAAGTATTGAAGAAGATAAAATTAACTGTCATTCTTTTACTATTGCATGGAAATATGATTAATATATGCAAGTCATGTAAACAAAATATCTTACAAAAATCTAATACATCTTTTTGAATTTAAATAAGAATTTAAAATTTGCTTTATTATACACCTGTTCCACCTAATTTACTCAGAGTACATTGTTAGACACATATAGCTTCTCAAATATTGTGATGTTCTAGTTAGCCTTGTCGCTTCGTGACAATATTAATATTAAAAAGTTGTGTAAATATTTGTTTCTTGAGCAGGATTTTATCCAGCACCCCTAAGTTAGATAAGAAGGTGGTCCACAAGTATGGATGAGCAAATATTTCATTCTTGGGTAGCTTAATTGCTCTAAGCAGTGGCATGGCAAACCTGGGGATGCAAGTTTGTCATGCTTAGGGAACAAAATTATCCTTAAGTTTTTATTAAAATAGTATTGGTAGAGGCTTACATGGTTATTTGAATTTTTTTCTCTCAAGGCATTTCTTATTAGTTATTTTTTGTACAAAGCTTTTTTTGTATCACTGTTCTCAAATCCGTTTAAACAGATTTCTGTGATTTTAAGAATAGTTACCTAATGATAATTTCTTCTTTTTATGCTGCAATTTCGTTTTCATACCTGGAAAAAAAGAATTTTTTTGCAGCCTGAAAATATTTATAATATTTATTTTTACCCTCTGTATCTATTGGTGCATTGTGTCTTTCTTCACTGTATTTCTTTATGTAAATAGAAAGAATTATTAGTATAATTTACTATCATATTTCTGGTTAACTTATAGTCGTGTTGAATAATGGGTGTTTCTCTTGCCATTGCAGCAATCTCAGTATGTTGTCTGAGCAATTGCTATTAAGATACTAGCATGTGCCTGGGTTTTGGATTGTGATATGTTCTTTGCTGAGTCATTGGTCTTCCGCCCGGAGTACCTCCCTTGAAACGTGGCTAGGGCTGTATTTGTTCTTCATGACACAATGTGACCTGAGAGATGTGTTCTGTATTTGACTTGCAAAATAATATTGATAATATTGATTTTGTAACAGTTATTAGTCACTCTTGGAAACACACAAAAACTAATTTAACCATTTCTGGATTAACAATGGATGCTTTCTTAAACCTTCAATCAATTTAGACTGGTCTCAGCTCTCAACGTTCTGATGTTCAACCTATGATCAATTTTTATTTATGCAGAAAAATCATTTTGAGGTACCAAACTCAGTTCCAAGACATTGTAGCATTAAAAAGTCTGAATTACTGAATAATTGATCAAAAAATATTTTTATTTTGGCATATATTTTCAATATCAAGTTATCATTATATTCATATGAAGTGAAGACTTACGTATTCAGTTTTATGTTTACTTATTGATTACCATTTCAATTTTTGTTTTAATACATTACGTTTCAAAGATGATCTGTGATGAACAGAGAGCCCCCAAAACTGAAGTATCTGCAAATTCAAGAAAAAGTATTGACATATCGTTAGATTAGTGCAAATTCTTTCTGCAGGTGCAAGCAATTGAGAATGGTAGACTCACATTCTATGTTATGTTGTTTTTCATGCATCGTAAAAGGCTATTATTTCAACCATTTCAGATCTTAAAATGGGTCTAAGAGTTGAGTTAATTCTCAGAGCTTGGCAGTGACATCCAGTGCTGTGTTTTGTCTATTTCAGTGGTGACAATAGGAATTGCTTGCGCGTGATTTGTCGGAAGTTGTAGAATATTTTTACTTTTGCACTTTGGCCTTCTCACTTTGGTAATGAAGATGTGAATGAATGTTAAATGGACTTACCAATTCAAATTCATTTCTTTTTACCAACTCTAGAAACATTTATGACAATGTTTGCAATACAATGATATTGGACCACTAGTTTTGATTACACTAAATGTAGACTTTTCAGAATTATTTGCCTTCATATTCCTATTCGAAAAATATAATTAGAAACTTTAGTGGGGCTCACTCCAGATTTTATTTAACTGATCTTATAATCACATGGATGACTTAAAATATCTGAAGAATAATTTCTAACAATTATCTAATATGTTGTTTTTGATTGTTCATAATACTTTATTTATATTTTCTGTAGTTTTCCTTTGATTATTCAGTTTCTTTTGTTTCATTTATAATTTTCAAATTTTTTTGTGAACAATTATTTTAAGAAGTTATCTAATGATCTAAAAAAGACATTGATAATACAAAGAAGAATATAGAAAAGTAACTTACTGATTGGATTACTAGCTCATGTTAAATTTCTTCTCATATACATCTGTATTTATTTTTATGTATTCAATTTTTTTGTTTTATTTTTTGGTTCAGTATGTTCATATTATATACTAGGACAATGTACAAGCAATTGTAGTTTGCTTCTATAGATTTATAATGGAATACATTGTATTGTGGAGTCCAAACGATAAAAATAGTACAGCACATGTTATAGTATTAACATGAAACCAACAAATATTGTATTTAATAAAACACAAAAAAGTCATTTCACAAGTATGTATTATTATCAAACTATAAATCATTCAGAAAGTGTTGTTGATAAATCGTAATTATTAAATAACACTCAATTCACAAATAATTATTTCAATAGATGCCGCCCTAGGCAAGAGTCTTTATAAAATATCCACATCTACCCAAAGAAAATCTGGAGAAAATTCAGGCCAGGATGGGGCTACAGAATTAATGTACACAACTGTGCAGAGGTCGAGTACATGTACAACTAAATTTATATGAATAATAAGACATGCATGCAAAAAAATATAATGAAAGTTTTAAAATTGTTATCAGATATTTTGAAAGTACTACAACAATGGCGTGTATCATTGAAGGCTAATTATAACATGTGTGATATTTAATGAATACATGAAGTGTTATTTTTAATCAAATGAATTCTCTTTTGCACTAATATATAGATCTAAGATATGGCTGAGATCTTAACTGAAACTAAAAGAAATGAGATAAAAAGAGAATGGAAACTATCCATACACACACACATGAGAACAACAAAACATTAGCTTGAAATATATTAAACTAGCAAATTTGACTTGATGACTATAATAATACAAAATTCTTGCTAAAGTGCCTTAATTTATGAAGTAGTTCTGGTCATTAAAAAGTGATTAATGATTGAGGGGAAAGCAAATTTTTAGACAACTTTTGTAGAACTGCCCCTTGCTGATTTGATCTTTTAATTAAATTGCTATATTGCTAATGTCTCATGAGATATTGAAGCTGTGGCGTTCTCTGAACTTCTCAAACAGTAAGAAATTTATCTCTGGACTTTTTGAAACTTAACAGATCATGAAGATTCTGTGGAAACTACTTAAAGAATTTTGGTCCAATTCATTTAGTATTGTTAATGGATGTCATTTATTTTGAAAAATGAATTATGAGAACTCCTTCATGAAGCGGAATTTTATTCTTTTACTCCTTTCTGAAACCTGCGTTATTTACATTGTGAAACAATTATTTATTTAGTGTACCTTGTAACTATTAGTATTTGTTGATGCTAATGATGATGTATTCTTTATTCTGTAGAGTGATTTTATTGATGAGTGCCGTTGGAGTGCTCATGAAGAAGCATTGGCACTCTGTGCCAAGCAGAATCTCAATCAGACTGTATACTTCTTACATCGTGATCTGAGTTTTATGAGAGATGTAAGTTTGGAATGTTAATGATTTATTATTAATGTTACAGGTTCAAAAGATTTATTTTCTTTTTGTAACAGAATGAAAAGTTATTTTTGCTGAATTCCAATATTTCTTTTAAATTATATTTTAGACTTTCGTTTGCTTAGATAGTAAAAGCTTTTACAAAGACCCATTTTTTTTTCTAATTTATTACGAGGATTGAAAATATATTCCTCTTAAATTAACCAAAAGTAGTAAGTTGAAATTAAAATGAGTAGAACATTTTCTAAAGTAAGTCTTTAAATGAGTAATAAGTGATACAATTGTATGAAAAGCATTCGCAACCCTTTTCATCAATGGAGCCAGCACACTGATGATGGCTGTCATGCTACCAGAAAGACCTTATGGATTAATAAGCAAGATAAAATTGACATTATCTTCCTTATACCAACAAATAATACAGTACTACCTTGTTTATCCCACCCTCAACTATAGGATAAGTTGTTGTATCAAAATATCTCTTCTTTTATTATTTTGTTCTACAACATGACTTTGCAGTATTTGAATGATATAAACTTCATAACAAAGGAAACTAGACCATTATTTTGTCAAGAAATATTTTTCTTGTCAGGGACAAGGAAGACATTTTCAATACTCATTGTTCTGAAAATATTATTGTTATTCCTTTTTTTTTTTTTGTGATAAGTGTTTTTGTCACTAAATTGTTGGTGAGTAAATGTATTGTGTAACCAAATATACATAATACGTTATACATGAAAATTATTTTGGAACATATTTGAAATTTAAAGTACTGGTTATGTTAGAATGTCTTGTCAGCAAGTGTGCTCTATTACTCTTCAGTGAATAACCTTGGAATTCAGTTATTGTAATAATTTTTAATTATACTACCTGACTGATAACATTTAACAGTGGAAGATTTTTACTGCATTAGTCAATGAAATACATACTGCTTATTATCTTGAAGGGACAAATCTTTGAATTAATCCTTCACCTGTCCTTTGCAAAGAGAGATCCTGTGCTGATGAAGGAGCTACGCAAAGTGAAGACACCAACACGATGTTTCCAATGGCTGACACAAATTTGGTTTCCCAGCAACTGGATCATTCGACGCAGCTTCCAGGGGCAGTCGGAAGTCATCCCCACAGTCCTAAGTGGCACTACCACGTCCATCACAACTCCGAGATCTGATCCGAGTCAGGTACATATCTTGTTTATATTGGGAATCTACTCAGACCCACTGTATCATCTTTCAATGGGTCAGTGTATAAATCTTCCAAACTCAAATACCTAATTTTGTTGCAGTATTTCAGATGTGATACTAGAACCAAAGTATGAATTGATCCTACAAGAAGCAAGTTTTTGATTTTGGACCTCTCTCATATTAATATGAAATTTAAATTCACAATTGGAAGTGAGAACGTAAAATAAGTTGTTTACATACATTACACATTAGAGATAGTGAAGCGAAATTAAAATTGAGTTTGGACAGGAAACCCATGAAGCTAGGCATATACCTTAGTTACAATTCCCTGCAGTAGTCAGATTCAGCTTCAAATCAATATTTCTTAGTCTAATGAACTCCAATTTTTTTGCAAAAGGTCTCATTGGAAAGCTGAAGAAAGTACAATATGTCATGCCTTTCTACATTTTTCAATATATTTTTTTTTATGAGTTATTAGCAAAAAACTGTGGAGGAAATGAAAAAAACAGGGTGATTTGAATTTGTGAATTGTGTCTCTAGAGCAATGCAACGACTGTGATTGAAAAACGATATTGTAGGATATTGACCAAAATGAAATGTCTTTCTCATTTCTCAAAAAAGTTATCTGAAAAGCAGGTAAATGGCTTCAAATGTCGTGAAAATGTGCGATTCTTGAAGCTTTCATCTTCAGAATCGACTTCGGAGTTCGCCGTCTGACCGACAGATAGTGCTACGGAAACGAGGGAGAGGAAAGGAAAGAGAGGAAAGAGTGGAAATATGAGTCTTGTTGAGAAATGTAACCAGGTTGTGACTGAGTATTCATTCAGACTGTGTTGACTGAATGTTGACCAAGTGCTATTTGTGAATGTTCTGTGCTACTGTTTGATTGCAGCCTGTATTTCTGGTGGAGAAGGAGATGATCCGGACCACAACCACTCGCTGGCCATTGTGGAGATGTATCAACTATTGCTATCGTACCTGGAGCTGGACGTGGAATGCAATGTTCTTTTTTGGGGTTGGTTTCTTTCATCACTGTTTTCTTTAGGATTTTGGATTTATTTTGTGTGTAACAAAGAACAAACTTACCTCATTCCTAGAAGTACAGTCAAATTTGACATTTGCAGAAATTATATCTAATGGAAAATGATCATTAAAGGAAACATATTTGTCCCTTGATTTTAGTTAGGAAAGAGAAATCAATGTGTCTGAAATGAGCAGAAACTATAGATCACATAATTAGACCTTTCACAAGCTGTTTATGCTTTAATCTAAGCTCTACAAGTCAGGTTTTCTTTCCTTTCTTCTAATTTTTTATTATAATCCTTTCTAGAACTAGGTATTTCAGTTTCAGCTGCAGTATTTCAGAATTCAAAAAGAGTTGTTGATTTGAACGGTTAAGTTAAGTAGTTGACGGAAGTAAAGGGAACAAATTATGAGTTAAAGAGATTATACAATGAGCTATGTGAAGAAACCCGATACAGGAGTGCATTAGCACTGCACTATTGTTTGCATGTGGCAGTAGGGACCCCCACCTTGTCGACAATCACAGTTCATACCATGGTGAATATGAAGGTGACTTAACTTGGCTTCATATCCTGTCCTCATAAGTTGGAACTTTGTGAAATGGCTACTATGCACTGCTAGGTTATGTACCAGGCTCAGTATGCAACTCGCTGGGAAAAATTACAGTGTAGTAACAAAATGCTTAGCGATGAAAGCAATCAAATTGATTCAAATGTGTCTATAATATTGAGAAATTATAGGACAGACGTGGGTGGGTTGGTGAGTCATGGATGGTGAACTGCTTATTAATTAAATAATTGCTTATTAATGAAGTAAAATTAGTTTGCATTTATTTTTGTAGTTTTTATTGTGGCTTTTAAATATACCAGAGATTTTTTTTTTAATTTCACTAGTTATATCTTGTAGTAATTTCAAAAAGATATTTTAAATATATATATTTTTATAATAAATTTTCTATTCAATTGTTTAAAAAAATTGAAAAT
>NNCF01133522.1:148544-212889 GCA_002313205.1 Laupala kohalensis | reverse complement strand
CTGAAGTATTTTATTTTTAGTATAGGATATTTCGAGTTGTTGATATCTATTTTTGAAATAAGAAGTTAGCCATTGATGTGGAAGTCCACGAACGCTTAAAGAATACAATTTGGAAAGGAGAGTTCANAAACACCCTGAGGATTTTCTCCACGGTCAAGAGATGTGGTAACATCGTTTAAGGAGGAAAATATGGCGGTTGTAGTGGAAAAGGATTTCCTAAAACTGTGTTGATCATCAGAGATAATGTTATTTTTTGATAAAAAATCTAGAAGACGCTTATAGAATAATTTTTCTAGGATTTTTGAGAAAGTGGGTAGTAGAGATATTGGTCGGTAATTTCCAATATTAAGTTTGTTTCCTTTCTTGTGTAAAGGTTTCACTTTAGCTCTCTTAAATATATTGGGAAACACCCCTTCCGATAAAGAACTATTAAAAATATTTACGAGTGGATTTAATATAGCGTGGGACGAAGATTTAACAATAAACTCAGGTATATCATCTATGCCTCGTGAAAATTTGTTTTTTAAGGAGCTGATGATTCCCATGACTTCACTGGCGTTAGTTTCGGAAGTGAACATAGAATTGGGTATGTGGGTGGTAATAATTGGAGGACATTGATTTGGATATATTGAGTTCGTTATTTTACCAACTTCTGAGAAGTGAGAATTAAACAAACTTGCGATGTCCTGAGGATTTGACACGATCTTGCCATCGTTTAGTAAAGAAACATTTTCTTCGCGATTTTCAGAAGTTGACGTGTAATTGTTAACAATATTCCACATGGCTTTCATCCGGTTGTTCGATTTTAGTATATGCCTGTCGTTTTCCATAACTTTAGCTGCATAGACTACTTTTCGGAGAATAGTCTTATATTTACGAAAATAATTATGGAATTCGGGTGGCTGGTTATAGCGTTTTGAAAGATAATATAAACGGCGTTTGTTTTTTGAAGAAATTCTTATCCCTAGGGTGATCCATCTATTGTATTTTTTTGTGTTAATTAACTTGCGTTTTATGGGAAAACTAGAGTTGTAATGTTTTAGGAATGTTGAGATAAATACATTGAATTTGTCGTCGGTGTTTTGGCAATTGTAAACATCTTTCCATGTTTCTTCACGCAAATAATTTACGAATATGGATTTATTTATGTCATTAAACTCTCTTGTAAATTTGTAAAGGATTTTAAGCGGTTTTAGTGTATTATTAATAGTCAATACTTGAGCAAGGTGATCACTGTATCCGGCGATAAACACTTCAGAGAGATACGAGATTCCATTGTTGACTATAATTTGATCTAGCAATGTTTGAGATGAGCCGGAGAGGCGAGTGGGGTCATTTATCGTAGTAATAAGGTTGAAGGAGTCGATAAGATTCTTGAATCGATTAACTGGTGAATGTGCAGAGTCGGATGTACTCAAGAAATCGATATTGAAATCACCACATATAACGATAGATTTAGTAGATTTATGTGCGATATGTTCTAAAACATTTTCGAAGTTCCGAAAAAATATGTCAAGATCTGATTGAGGAGGTCTATAAATACACAAAACAACAATACCGGTGTCGGTCAGTTCAACTGCAGAAATTTCGAACACACTATCTACGCAGAAGTTCTCGTAGCCTGTCAGTGGAGAAGATAAAATATCATTACGAACGTAGATACACGTACCTCCGTGGGGATTTTTGCCTTTAAAATTTTGCCGACAGTAAGAACTTGCTAAATAATAATTAGAAATAGCAGTATCGTTGATGTTGTTAGTTGAAAGCCAATGCTCTGTGAGGCATAGCAAATCGAATCGACTTTTGTGTACCAGAATTTCAATGTCTGTCAATTTGTTTGAAAGTACAAGACGGATTTAACTTTTATTAAAATCTATAAATTCTTTTACAGTTTACAAGCACTGGTGCAGGAGGTAGTTTTTAATCGTGGATTTGATGAGATTCAATTTCATAATATCTTTTATATTCTTGGGCAGGGAATTATATAGAATGATTCCCGAATGATAAGGTCCTTTTTGGCAAAGAATGGTTGAGACTCTAGGGCAATGAATATTATTCCTATTGTGAGTATTGTGTTCTTGAACAAGACTGTTTCGTATAAAGCAAGGGTGGCACTTCAGTAATTCAGACCATTGGAGACTCAAATTTGGATTCTTTGGAACACTAAACACGAATTTTCATTATGGTTAGATTTCACACGCGAAGGCACAGCACCATGTCTAACCATTTTTTTCTTGAATAGTCACTAAAGAGGAGTAATCCTCACGGTCACTTCCTGACAGAGCGTAACATTGAGCTTCCCGCTTAATCATGAAATATAATATTCCTGTTAATTCTAAGAAAGAATACTTGTTCATTATGGAAACTCAATCCCTGAAACAGAATCGTGATGTCTTAACAATTACTTTTGAAAACAGTGTTCTTACATTTTATCAGTAGTGGATTTTCTTGGAGCAAAATGGGAAAAATTATTTTTTAATAACTAAGGTATATTATCCTACTTGATAAAAAATTAATTTTATGACATTCTTTTTTAGACACTTGAAGTTTAATGTAGTTCATCCAATTTCAGATATGATTGGTTCAATTTGAATGCAAGTACCATGATGGATTTAATTCCACTGCGGTGCCTGCAGTAATCCTCTTTCTGTTTTCAGACCAATCACTAATGCACAAAGAGCGTAGAGGTAAATAGTGCCCTAGCACATTCTCTCGAGTATACCATGAAGTTGCAAGTTATGTGGACACATCTTGCAATTCTAAAGGTATAGATGATAAACTCTTCCTTCAACACCATGGTTCATAGAGTAATGGTGTGGAGAGGGGGAAGGGATTGCCCCCTCCATTCTTTACAATCTACACAAAAAGCTTCATCACTTAATTCACCTCCTGCATTAAAACATCAGAGTAATTTATTAAAATATGCCTACTGTTCCCTGTCCCAGATTATCTTCATGAAACAAAAACATCTTCAAATGTAAATTTCTTGGGAGAGTCCTATGGAAATCTATTAATGACCTGTATTCCTGCTCTTAAATAATTCCATTAAGAGAATTATTTCTGTTGCAGCTGCAGCATGAAAAGTTTGATTGTATTTTCTTCTCAGGTTGTCATCCCTTGGTGCAGCCCTGTGAGTTTGAGAGCTTTATTTTACATTGAACCATTTATGCCAGACTTAGAACTGTCTCAAGTGAATGGCACACTTTTTCCTCGGAAATCTTCCATGACGCAAACTTTATGTTCTCGACTTCTCTCTCTCTGGAGGCACATATCCAAGTCTCGCACACATTTTGAAACCAGGCCAGACACAGGTACAGTTCAAGAGAATGACATTAATAGAGACAAGCACAAGAGAAGACAGTTGAGGGAAGTGGCAGGTGAGGGTGCAATATTGAAGGACTATAGAATTTGCTCAATAGACCTGCAAACTTGAGCTAATGTGATTATGTTTTCAAAAAGGATAAAAGAGAATTGGGTTTTCACGAATTATGATCTTTTACTGCATAATACTTCAGTGAAAGTTCTACAACCATGTAGCTCACAAAACACAACATATTTCAAAATAATTGTTAAAATTTAAAATACTTCATTCACAACAGATTATTAAATTTGGTAAATTACTAGTTATTTGTTGTCAAATAAAAATTTTGTGATACTGAACTATCTCATACTCATTCTGTGTTTGAGCAACTTCATCATATAGTTGTAGGAAATCTTTCATTTCTCTGGGACGTTAGGGGTACATGTAAAATTTACCATTTATAAATACTGGACATGTATTTGCTGTAGTTTATTACTTGTGTTCATATTTTTATTTGAAGTAATTTTAACTACTCTATTATAAATGAACCAACTAATAATTTCAATGATAATGTTCTACTTAATCAAGAGAAATCAATTAGTGATTTAAAAGAGTGGTTGAGTTATATGGAATGTCATTTTAACAGGACTTGAGTTTCTAGGATCCTGCTGTATTATGAATGCTGCCCCTGAGCAATACATTTGCTAACTTTTTGTCTATTCTGCACCCCCCCTGCTACTAATTTGCAGCCAGTTTTCTTTTGTGCTCTCTGGTATAACTTTGTAATTTTGGAAGATTATAAACTTCAATATTAATTTATTATTCTTTGATTTTTTATAGGTTTTATAGGAAAAGGTTTCACCAGACATGTAAACCGTGTGTGGAATTACTTGATAAAAGGGCTCCTTGGAACCACGTGTATTGTTATTATTTTCCCATTGATATGTCTGCTTGTTAGTATGTGTAGCTTAGTCATAACAATAACAGCATTTTTGTGGTAAGTCTGTTTTGTTCAATTTAACTTCTGCAAGTTTCTTTTTAAGAGTTATATTTAAAATATTTCTTGATATATTGAAAAACGATGTTGTGCTAATGAATAAGTGATATTGATTTTTAACTCTCTATTCACCCATTTTTATTAAATGTATGCCAGTGTTGTTCGAATTATATTTATTTATAGTGTCTGAAATGTTCATGTAGTATTGTTCTATTCTTCTCTGATCTTTGGCACTCAATTTCAAGTATATTTGTGCCTTTTTAATTGGATTTACTAAGGATAACTATCAGAAAACAGATGAGCCTATTTTCATACTTTCTATTTTCAGTAATTCATTTAATGATAAAACATTTTTCCATCTACTCTTTAAAACCCTAAATACAGTATATAGTGTCAAAATTGTTCAGTACATTTATTACTTCTTCCTTTTTCTTTCCAGGATGCCAGTAGTTACCCTTGGACTTCATTTATTTATGGCTTTAATATGTGATATTGATAACCCTGACCCAAACCAAAATCGCTACCTTATTGTATTAGAAGCCATAGTGTGGAATATAATAATCCAAGGCTGCCTTCAACCATTATTGGCATTAATTGTGGCATTTGTTTTGTGTCCAGTTGTTTCTGTTACCATCTTCACTAGTGAGTTCATAATTGTTCTGTTATCCCAAGCTCAGTGTTTCATTTGTGAAAATATGAGCGTTAATCATATCTGTGAACCCACTTTATCCTTGTGAAAGATAGTATTTTAAAATGTGCTTTGTTGTCTCTGCTAGTGGCATACTAAAGAGGGAGTAATGAGGTGTTCTGACTCCTACCGTTAGTTGTATCAATCCCTCTATACGACCCTTTGAATCTATCAATCCCACTCTTTGTGAATCCATTCTTACTGCAGTAAATCCTGTGTTCCACAGCCATATTGATCCATCATATTCTCATTCTCAGAAACCGGAACCCTCCACCTGTTGTTTGGATACATACCAAGGTTTTATGTTGATTAATTTTCAAATATTACCTTTAAACCTATTGCAGAGTGAGTGAATAATTGTTGTTAAAGCAATATATAGTAAATTACACATTTTTTGTTTAACATTCAAGTATAGTGTTAATAAAGATAATTTTACCTAGGAATTCCAGCATTATATTCCTTTTATAGAAAAAGCAGTTTCAGCCTGCTACTGTTACTGCCAATATGACAATAAAGTAATTTATTGTCCTTTATTGTATTTTCTCATTTACATTCACTTTTTTTGTAGTAGTTTTGTTTGTGAAAGTGGGTGCGCTTCCTGAAAACATCTCCCATATTCTCCTCTTATTGTCTTGCAGTTGGTTTTCTGCGTTATTGGTTTCGACTTGTTTGGGATTCAGCTGCTTTTCATTTCATCATCAAGAAGAGAGGAAGAATTCCTGCAAGTGATAGCTTTGTAGTAAAAAGGATTGCTGGTCCTGGATTGGCATCCAACTACTATTTCCAGGTAAATATTTAAACTTTCACTTATCCGTTCCTAGAGAGATTTGTATGTCTTACCCCCACCTCAACTTTTGTTAGGGCCCCACAAATTAAACAAGTTTAAAGAAACCTATGGAAAATCATGACTTGGATGGCAAAGATTTTGGCATGTGATCCTTGTATGAAATATCTCTGTTAGCTGAGGTATTACTATGTATATTTTTATTTGTTTGTTTTAGATCCGTGCTGAGCAAGCTCTTGCTGCATTTGAAGCCAAAATGGAATTAGATGAATTGCAAGCTTATCAACACAAAATTGAAGAAACTATTTTACAACCACAAAAGGAGTTTAGGTGCTTTTCAACTTTTAATTTGAAAACGTTTGTATGGGTTGCTTTATACATTTTATTTATTTATTTTTCTTTTCTTCCAGGCAATTTGTAGAAGCCTGTTTCGGCCCCTTTTCTGCACAGTTGTCGAAAACTGGTCCTTACCAATCACTGGAGAAAGAAGCTCAAGATCTGATTTGTGCTCTTCATGAGAAGTTAGAAAAGAGAAGGAGAGATCTACAGTCAGGATTGGGAGTCAACATGCGAAGCAAAATAAAATTAACTACAGCAGAATTGAAGGTATTTTGCTACAAGTTCCTAGGGGGGACGAAAAAGGGCTAAATTAAGTGGTTGGTAAATCTGAAGCTGTTAGTACTTTGATCCAAATTCATTATAGTACTTTGATCCCCTTTCCCTCAATAAAGTAAATTTATGTTGGATGAAATCAATTGTGAAGTCACCAAGACTCCTTGGGTGGAGTGCTTGGCTGCTGCTTGGACTCATGATATTGAATTTCTGATGAAGTTGTGGGATTTTTACCCTTTATTTGATGAATCTTCTTTAGGGGTTTAATTGATGTAAGTATATTGCTTGCCACACCGTGTGTGTCCATGTAGGGGGCTGTGCATGTCATTCTCAAACACAAAGGTAAAAGTAAGTTCATCAGGATGTTCAATACGTATCAAACAAACATATAGAAATTGAAATCTTATTAAGTGAAGAAGAATTAAGTAAAGAAGTCTGCTTCACAGAACATGGGTTAAAAACCAGCGAACTTGAAGTTATTAAAGTGGGAAGTTGTGAGGTAGTCAGTAACTTTTGAAGAGCGAAGTTCAAAAGTGGGGGTTTGGTCATTTTAGCCAAAAGTAATTTACATGTTGAAAAAATGTTACAAAAAAAAAAAAAAAAAAATTAGTAAAGAAAGTCTAAATGATCAGTTGCAAAATGGGTAGAGGATAACCAAGAAACTAATTGTTGGTATTTATTGTTCACCCTCTGATTGTAAGAAAATGTTCATAAACAAGTTAAGTGTAAAAAGTTTTTGAGTATGTACGATGGTTGAGTATTTTGATTGTAAATTTAATCTATGATGAATTATCTAACCATCAGACCTACGCACGGATTTTGTAATCCCCTGTAGGTTGAGGTACTCCATCTATTGGACCTTGTAAAACTGTAATCTGAAATAAAATACTAATACTAATACTAAGTTAGAGGTAACTCTAAACAATTTAGCAAGAGGTTCCAAGACTCTTCTTCTTATGGCACACCTAAATTTACAACTAGAGGAGAATTATCCTAAAGCTTTAAAGGACCTAATACTTTCATACAATCTACATTCAACATTCAATCTTTCAACTAGGGTTACTGATATTTCACAAAAAGTATTAGACTATATAACCACAAATATGGGAAAAGAACAATACTCAGCAAAGGACCTGATCACAGGCATTGGGGATCACTATGCACACTTAATTGATTTTACATTAACAAAGGATTCCAGTGATAGAAAAGAAAATTGCATCAAAATCATAGAATATAGAAATTATAGCTATGTAAATATAGAATACTTTAAGAGGCTTTTAGCGGAGGAAATGTGGAACACTGTTATTTCAGAAAGGGAGCTAGATAAGTCATATAATAAATTTTAAAACATCTTGGAACTATATATGGATGTAGCTTTCCCAGTTTGTAGAAAACACTCAGAATAAAAGGATTAGGGTACGGCAATGGATAACTAAAGTCATCTTACAATATAGAGGCTACATTGCACTCCTAGTGGGAATGAAAAAGAAAGGATTAGTGAATGCAAGTATAATTAATAAACACAAAAAATATTACAAAAAGATAACAATGAAAAGACTAAATAATTAATGCCAATGCTCAAAAAGTTTTGTCTAACCTTTCGACTTGGTTCCATGCAAATCGTCTCATTGTAAACACTGACAAAACAGTGTGATTTGACAATAGTTTCACAAAATCTTTACCCCAAGTTTCTCTTTCTTTAAACGGAACACAATTAAAATCTTAGGTCTCCATAATCAAGACAACCTCAAATGGAATTGTCACGATGACAGTCTTAATTCCCAATTAAGCAAATTGTGTCACGCATTCCGAATCTTAGTTAATGTAGTTAGTCCACGTATTTCCCATTGCATATATTTTGCAAACGTTTACTCCTATTTACGTTACGGCATTACCTTCTGGGGTAATTCCGGTCAGACTATTCAAGCTTTCAGATAATTCCGGTCAGACTATTCAAGCTTTCGGAATTCAGAAGAGGATAGTTAGGATAATTTGCAAATATCACCCTCGAAACTCTTGTAAACCTTTATTCAAGGAATTAAATATCTTTACACTTCCCTGCATTTATATTTATGAAACAGTCGTGTTTATTAAGACCAAATTANCTTGCTTTATGCAAAACAGTCTCATTCACGAACACAATACTCGCAATAGAAATAATATTCATCGCCCTAGAGTGTCAACCACTCTTTGCCAAAAAGGACCTTATGATTAGGGAATCATTCTATATAATTCCCTGCCCAAGAATATAAAAGATATTATGAAATTGAATCTCTTTAAATCTGCAGTTAAAAACTACCTCCTGCACCAGTGCTTCTAAACTGTAAAAGAATTTATTGATTTTAATAAAAGTTAAATCCGTCTTGTACTTTATCATGGCATTGCTGTAGTACTTTTTAAAGAACTTATAACAATTTCAAAAACTATTTTCTTGCATGATGTGTACTCAACTTTGGCACAGTTGTGTACATAAATTCTGTAGCCCCATCCTGGCCCGGGTTTTGCTCCAGTTTTCCTTCGGGTAGAGGCAGATTTCTTATACAGGTCCTCTAGACTTTGTCTAGGGGCATGTTTAAATAATCTATAGTTCGATAATAACTTGTACGTACGTGTAAATTTTTTGCGGTAGATTATGAACATATTGACATTCTATTAGTATTATAACTTGCAGCTAACTTTTCATCTTATCTAGGAACTTTTACTGAAATTTTTGAGTCCGCCTCTGCCTTAGGACCCTTGATTGGAATTGATGGGATGGTCCCTTGCTTGCATCCGGAGAGTAAATTAGTTTATTGTCCTCCACGTGGTCATACACAGTTTGTACTGTTTCTTTACAATAAATTTATTATTATTATTAAACAGATTATTAAAAGAATCCAATAATCAAAGAGAAACTATGTGGGAAATTATTTAAAAAAGAAAGTAAATTAGATAAATCAGCAAGTAGTGAACATTTAAAATACATATTAGTTAACAATGAAAGAATAGAAGATACCTTTTTGATTGCTGAAAATTTTAATGATTACTTCATAAATAAATAAATTTATTGTCAAAAAAGCAGTACAAGCTGTATATGACCACATGGATGACAATAAACTAATTTACTCTTAATAAACTAATATTTATTACATAAATATTATAGATACCATGCAATACAAAGAAAAGACAGACTTACCGCAAACAATCAATAAAGTAAATTAGCAAGAAAAAATTATTGAAAATACATATATATTCTTGGCACTGGCATTGGAACAGGAAATAAGAAGAAATTTGAAAAATAAAAAATCAAGAGATGGAATATCAAGCTTATTATAGCATTAAAATATACATTAAATCTTTTCTTTTCCATGGGAGACTTTCCACAAAAGCTGAAGAGAGTAAAAGTAATACCAATACTAAAAAATGGAAATGAACATTGTCTTGAAAACTATAAACCTATATTTCACTGGTATCAAGCTTCTCCAAAATATTTGAAAAAGCATTTGCAGAAAGATTAGTAGACTTTTTGCAGAAAAATAACCTCATTGATGATAATCAGTATGGGTTTCGAAAGGGTAGAAATACAGAGACTGTAGTATCTTTAATGATAGAATTCGTGTCAACAGCTTTAGATAACCACGGAGCATGCACCTCAGTTTTCATAGACTTAAGTAAGGTTTTTAACACTGCAGTATGAACATTTGTTCAATGATCTTCATTCATATGGTATTATAGGGGTGGCTTTAAGCTGGATATGACCATAATTAATGACTAGACAGCAATGTATAAGGAAATATTTCAATTCAGATGAAACAGCCATAAGTTCTTTTAAAGAAATTAAATGTGGAATCCCACAAGGATCGATACTTGGTCCACTACTATACAGTTAATTTATCAGTAGTGTAGGTAAATCTATTAAAAATCCAAACTGCAAAATAATATTTTATGCTAATGACATGACTCCTTTCAAGGGTTAATAGTTTAGATGATGTGCAGGTAATAACACATGAACAATTTAATTTGATAAGACAAAATGGATTGGTAATTAACATTGATAAAACTAAATACATGATTTTTAGCAACAAGGCTGCTCAGAATTTTGACATAAATGTACTATTATTTTTTTAAAGTTCTACATACACAAGGACCTACATACACAAGGACTAGGCTTTTCATCTGACTACCAAACAGCATAAAAAGCTACAAAAGTAACATAATCATTTTCAAAGGAAACTAAACAAATTTCTGATAGATGGGACCTATTATTCATTAAATGAATTTTTGATCAGTGAGGGGGTAGCTCGATCTAGGACTGTGTTTGAGAATAACTGTTGTCCCAGTTCCACTTGCCGCTCTCAAAGTTTGAGATGAAGGCAAAAACGAATTATGAAGTATATATGTTTTTCATGTCATATATTATGTTATGTACATTTACCATTTATAATTAGTATTAATTTGACGATTTCAAAACAATGTGTAATAATTGCATGTTATTAATATTGAAATAAATAATGATTGATTGATGATTGATTCATTTATTCTTTCATTCCATTCATTCATGTATGCATTCATTCATTCATTTTGAGACCCAAGAAATTGCAGATATCTTGAAACCCAAAAGCACATTTCAGGACCTTTTGTGGAAGCATCATCACTTTACTACTATCAATGTTTTGAATATATGTTTCTATTGTTTATAAATGTTTCTGGTAATGGTATGTCTCAATGTTTTGAACAGAATGGTTTGTACTTTTGCAATATTTTAAATGACCTTGTAAGTAGGCAGTCTTTATTTCAATAATTTTTTTAAATTTTCTTCCTGCACCTTGTTTCAATTAGCTACCAACTCAGTTCGCATAAACTGCAAAAAAAAAAATGCTGTTTTTTGTGAGCCATGCAACAAAATTTTGTATGGGACTAAGACAATTAATTCAGTGTCTTCTTTTATTGAAATAAAGTAAAGGTCAGAATTACCTCTTATTGTTTTCTTTTCTTTTTGATTTATTGTGAATGAAAGATATTCAACTTTTCTTATGGTAACAATGAATAAAAATTACTCAGCAAGTCTTAAAAATCAAAAGTTTACTACTTGTCATGCAATTTCTATAGTTTTAGTGTTCTAAAAATTTGTGACCTATAACTATTATGTTTGTAATAAAAATGTTTTATATTTGTGTATTTGTAATAAAAGGATTATTTCTTGTTGCATAGATTGCTCTTCATCAAGCTTCATTGATGCTGGAAAGGTTTTACCCAAACCATGTCCTGCAGAATTTAACTATGTCTGAAGAGGATTTCTGGGAAAACAAAGGATTGTCTGTAAATGATTGGACAGGTCTTGCAAGTTTAATGTATGCTGACATTTTCAGTTTGGATTTCCTGACTCCTCTAGACGAGTCTGATACAAAATTTAAATTGGAGGTTGGTAGTTTTTCTCAAAATGTTTCATTCTCTAAACCTTAAATGAAAATGATGAATAACTATAAATTCCAGTTCAGATAAATTTTTCATGTATATTTTTTGAGGTGGGAACTATCTGCTTTTTTGAAGCCTGAATTATGCTCCCAAAAAATGGGAAATTATGCTCTAAACATATCCTTTTATGATATGATCATGCCATAAATGTTCTCTGATTTTTGCCATTATCTACTCATTTCAAAAAATTCCAATCACTCCTATCCAATCATGAATTTTATATGGGAATGTAAATACACTAGTAATGCATTGTGACACAAATATAGGAAACAGATGTGTAAGGAAACAAATTTTTTACGTACAGCATCATTGACAATTACTTTTCATAGCAATGTTAACACCTCTGTTGTTCGGTGTACGAAGCCACAATTACCTCTTATGAGAAACCCTGAAGACCATTGTATGCGAGAATCAAGTTGACTGATGAGGATTTCATTATAGTGCAAGTGTGTGAGAAATATCTTAAAAGTCTTAAAAATATCTTGTCTTAAAAATTATTTACCAAATGCTTCATCAACTATGCAATTTTGAACACTTATTAAAAACTATGTTATAAATTCTGAAAGAAAGTGATTAGTTTTTTTTGTTTTATTTTAAAATATATATTAGCTTCATGTATTATTTACCTGTTTTCGTGCCTCAATGTATCTTTTGCATCTGCACTTTCCTGTACAAAACATTTATTTTAGAATGCGCTTTACTACTCCTTAGAGTTTGTTCTTGAGTCCTCAGTCATTCTGTGTGCAAAGCTTTGTGTTGTTTTTCTAGTCTTGTTGAAAGTGGAGTTTAATTTCTGAAAATATAGATACCAGAAATGTAAAATGGTATTATTTCAATGAAATATTTTTGAAATATATGAATAATATATGTATTTTTCAATGTAATATCATTTCAAAAATAATATTTATTTCAGGCATTTATTGCTATTTCTTATTCTGAGGATATTCATGATTCTGGTACTTCGATGGGAACAGAGTCCAGTTTCTCTTGATTGCTTTTATTACATTAAAGGTTAAAATCATTTTATGAGTTACGATTCTTTATTGATTGATTTTGGTTTGTTTGTAGCCTCATAATGCTATTGATCTCTCTCGTTACACTGAAATGGTTCGAGCTGCTGAGCTTTGCCAAGCTGCTCCTGATCTGCTGGGCTCTGTCTATGCTCCAAGAGGAAATATCCAAGTGCATTCTCCCTACTTGGAAGTGTCTGCTTTCAATCCCAGAAACAGAGCTACAGCCACTGGGAGAAAAGCAGAGAAACGAACGTTAGTACTATTATCTTTGGTGTCTCAAGTATCTTCTTTCTTCTCCTTTGTGTCTAATTCAGAATTTCCTCATTTATATCCCACATGGGGTTAGCAAGGAATATATTTTGGATTGGAACAAGCCACCTGAAGGGCTGTATAATGACTTCATGAAAGATAGTGGGAAACAACAGACAATCTTCTTCACACTTTTGATGAGACTAGAAGAACATAATAGAGGGAAACTTCAGAGTCACTTAATTTCAGGAGTAATGGCCAACACTTATAGCCTCCAGTTTGTTATTATTTCATTCTTTGAGGGATGCTTTCTTCTATCAGCCAGAGAATTTTGATGCAACCTTCACACTACAGAGGAGTATTAGGGCCAGCTTAAATTTGACTAAAAATCCGGCACTTTCAGTCAAATTGTAATTGTGACACTTGGAAATAATACAAAATTCCTTTACAAGATGAGGTCCTTGCAGAGGTAGCAGATGATGAAAGATGCATTTATGCAACTTACATTGTTTGTTTGTATTCCATGGTGATGACTGAGTTGGAGCTGAGTGATCTTGTGACAGCAACTTAAAAGCAAGTACCCAAGCCCAAAATGTGGGAGAGGCTGTCATCCTTCAGAGACTCTGCATCACAATGCAAGTGATGCTTCTCACTGGCGGTGACTGGTGGCTTGGTCCTCCCATCACTTTTCTATGATAACTTTGCTGTGCATCTTGGATTCCAATTAATTTTGGAGCATTAATCTCAAAGTTTGAGGTTTGATTCTCGAGCACAGCCTGATTCTAGTCCAAACAAGTTGTCTGGATTTTGTTTGTGTTGTAGTTTAATTATAGCTAATGACTTTGGAATCACATAGCCCAACTTGAATGAGACTCCTAGTAAGTTCAGAAACATAAGACTGTGAAAACAGACTAATCTAACAGAACCAATTCACTCAGAAAATTTCGAGGGAGATGAAATTTGCTTGAAATGCACTGAAGCAGGTTAAAATGGTACAGATCTAGGAAAAAATTATATTCACCTGGATTTTCTTTCTTTTTTTCTTTCTTTCTTTCTTTCTTTCTTTCATGTCTAATCCGGTATCACATCTCCAATGATGAAATATTCCTCTTATTTATCTAGTAGAAAAGAGGTAGAGATGTTTTTTGAACTGTAAATATTAATATGTGAATTTTCTCTTTCAGGGAAACAATTGGTAGTATTCACTCATCTCAATACCGAAGACCAGTGTCTACCTCTTCCCCATCGTCCCATATATCTGTTCATTGGCAGCCATGGAAGCGACATCATAACCCGTACAATGCGGATAAACTGCTCATTCCTTTGCCAGTCCCTCACCCAGTGCACATCGCTATCACAATCCACAATAGAGACAGTGAAGATCCCATTTCCTTGGACTCTGAACTCTGTCAAAATATTTTGAAAGCAATAGAAGACGCTCATGGACAAAACGCAGCCCTTGGCAGCAACGGAGGAGTGGAGGAGGGAAATTTCTTAGGGCATGTTGCCAGATTTCGTGGAGGTGGCGAGAGTTTTGATTCTGTGGAATCCCAGCACACTACATCTGTTGTCGGTGATGAAACCCAAGATTCTGATAGACAAGAGACGTACAATTGGCAACAGACTGATTGGGCAGGTAGTGCTGCAAGGAAGAGGAATAATCCTAATATTGTCAGAGTCGACTTGGCTTCCCCTGAAGATGTAACTTTAGATACAGATTCAACACGAGTGGTGTTTACCACATATGGTACCACTGTTTAAACATTGGTTACCATAGTTGAAAAAAAAATAGACAAAACATTTCCACATTTCTGTTGAGGATAATCATTTGTGGTAATGTTTTTCCTGATATACTCGGAATTAAACTTCTGAGAAATGTTTTATAATAGTTTTAAACTTCATCGGAGATTCTGAATCGCGCACCATATTCATTTTTATGTGATGATTATTGGTTACAATGTCATACAAATTGACTGGTGTTGTCTCTTTTTTTCTCTTTTCATTTGTAAATCGTACGTAGAATGATGTATAAGGTAAGGTGTAGACAGAGGTTGTACAATTAAAAATAAGACAAGGGTATCGTCTACTCTGTCCTAATGATTTTATTAGCTGAAAACTTTTTTGCTCGCTTAGCAAGCATCATCCGTGCTGGGAAACAAATATGGAATCAAAATTTAAAGACAAATTCTTTTCTTCCAAAATCAAAAGCTCGGAAAGTTATTTTTAACGTTTTTGCGTATGTTATTTGTCTTTTTTATTTTGAATCTATATTTATCGGTGTCTATGTAAACCATTATGACAGAGTAGACTATACCCTTACATTATTTTTAAATTGTTCATGTTGATAATGCTGCCGGCAACATTTTCACCAGACTTTTATTACTTCTCAATTATTGTGTTGAAAATGAAAATCCATCTGCTTTCTAGTCTAATGTGTCGGGAAATCCAATGTATGGGGCAGTCATATATTTCTTATTCACATATTATTAATGCAATTTTATAATTCCAGTTCATTTGACGGATTTCAATGGGAAGAGTCCTTCATGATTAATTTTAATTAATTTATTTTTTAATTTTAATGGATTGTATTAAAAACTAAGACATTATGATAGACAGTGTAAAATAATTTAAAACTTTATTTAAATTTCCTGTAAATTGATTTCTTTAATGTGGAATATTTGATAATATGATATTTTTTAAAGCTTGGATTAGTGAGTTGGATTAGTTTAGAAAAACAATATATTCTGGGACCTCCTGATGGTAGTTTATTGTCAATAGAGTGAGGAACTTGACTCTTCCCTTCCTTTACCTTGTTTTAATAAGAAGTTATGGATGACATTGATATTGTTTTTATTTAACTAGTGGGAGCAGTTGAGTAAGGTGATAGCAAGTGAGTCTCAGGAACAAGTTAACTTTTTCTTACTGCTTTATGCATCTTCCATACTGCATCTATGCATAATACAGGATTGCATGTAAAAATATTATCTTTAAAGTGTCTATTACAGAGTATGAAAAATGGATAGTGTTTTTTAGAAGTTGGTGAATGCACATTGAAAACGGATTTCTCCACTGTCTAATCAAAAGAGCTACCTATAATTCAAATGGTGAGTGAGAAGGAAATGTAGATTAAATTTACAGAAGGAATTCTGGAAGTTGGCATCGTATTAAGTTTATCATTCATGCATGAACACTATAACAGTTTGTTTTTTTTCATCAGTCCAAATGGGTTTCAAATAATTTTTTTAATTATTTTTGGGATAATATAAACAAAAGAGATGAAATATTCTTTACAATTTATTCTGCTTGCATTTCCAAAATCAACCCCCAAGATTTCAGGAATGTGTGTTTTGTACACAATTTTCATGTTCTCTTAATTATGCTGGCCGTGAAGTATTTTTAATTTGATATTTTGCTATGTACTTTTCCCCTTCAATAGAAACCTCTGATTGTTTTATTTATTTATTTATTTATTTATTTGCATACATGAAGGCTTATTTGACAAACAAGTTTTCAAAAAAGGATGAAAATACTAAGTGTGGTCTATTAATAAAGGTATTCTTTGTGTGGAAGTGGAACCGGAAACCGAGAACCAAAATCACAGAACCAGAACGGAAGAATTTTGGAACTGACCTCTCCCTTACAAATATTATGTTCGTTGCTAAATTTTAATAGTTGTTTGGTTCAAATTTTATAGTCGTTATAAAATGGCATAGTATTAAATTCATTAATATAGTGTTGTATTATTTAAAGACATATGCAAATGGAAGTGGAGTCTGCATGACTTGATAGATAAGAGTGCTGTGCTGCTAATGGGAAGGTCTGGTATTTAAATCCCAATTGATCTTGGAATTTCTTCTTATACTCCAAAGTCAACCTACCCAGTTACAAATTGAAAAAGTGACTGGAGAGTGATGCTGGCTATAGCAACTCCTTGTGCCGATATGAAGAAACCGGAGAGCTCTATCCTCTGAGAACCCTGATCCAGCAAAAACAGAATCACATGGAGAAATCACCACCATTATTAGATGTCAAACTCAGGGTTCCCCATGGATGTCCCCGAGAATCCAAGTTTGGCATTTTTTTAAAAGTTGCCAAACATCTGTGAATAATTCACTCACCGTTATAGAATAAAAATTATTAAAAAGAGTTGTTGCTAGATAGTGTTAAAATTATTTATATCTAGGCAAACCTTTGATATTTCAGTAAATGTTATAGTACAAATATTAAAAGAGACCGTGTCATGAGTACTAACAATTCTTTTCATAAAATCTGAAGAAAAAAATTATCTGGATGAATGAACTTTGTTTTGATTGCAATGGTATGTAATTAAATCAAAATGGACTTGCTCTGGACAATCCACACTACCACAGATCTTCTGTGCTTCTGTGTCCTACTCTCCTTTTTCTTGCCTTTATAGAGCTTGTTTATCTTTCAGGGTTTCTTGCAATGTTACATTTATGTAACTTTTAACAACAGAAATTCTAAATTGCATTTTAGTAATAAATGGCATAGCTAGGCATATTTCTATTTATAAACAAGTAGTTTTTGTTAATATTTATTTACTATAATAATCACATTGAAAATACATTTATTTAAATCATACATTAAGTAATAATTACATTGCTTGGCTGAAAATGAATATAATGGAAATGTTAATTGGACTCAATTTCAGACAACTTTACTGTTTATCACTAGAGTATGAAGAGGGGCTAATTATTTTAAATACTTGCCATTGATAGTAACTCTTGAATGGCATCTTACACCCATACATTTCCTACAGTGTATTATTTAAGATCTGAAAGTTAAAAAGTAAAACAAATACAATGAGGGTGGCAACGTGAATTTCACATTGGTCATTGGCGACATGGGGTGACTGATTACCTCAAATCATTAATGTTTTAATATAATTATTGACTGGTCATATTATGTAATTTTGACACTCATGGATATATTTACAACATAAAAAAACAACAACAATAAATTATTGTAAGTTTAAATTAAACTAGTTCATGTTTAATTAAGTAAGTGGAGTGTGTGGCCGACGAATTTTTACACTAATTTATTGTAGTGACTCCACTGTGAATTCCCAAAGTAATTTACATCATCAGTGTTTACCTTTTCAGCTAGAATTATTACCAACTTTTATGAAAAATATGTTTTAATTCGTAACATGGAAATCATTGTGCTTTTTACTTATTCCTTCCTGAACTAAGATATTTTTACTTTATTCACAAAAATAATTAAAAATTTAAAATACATAACATTTTTCTCAAATAACAAAGCTTTAAATGTACTCAATTCGTACATAATATAACTTTTTTTCATCCAATTGAATACTTCAAAAAGTGCAGAAGTTTATTTATGTGTTTTGTGGGTATAAAATAAAATATGTTTAGGAAAAAGCATGCTTTATTTAATAGCATGCATGTTTTCATTGTTTGTAATTAAATTATAACATTCAAATTAATATGAAAAAGTTATACTTATGTTCAGATATATGAACATTCAGAACTAGACCGTTACTAAAAGTGCTGTCGTTGATTTTTTGTGTGGTCCTCGTATCACTTCTCAGTATAGTCAGTTATTTTTCATTAAATCTCTTTCAAAGTCATAAAAAAATTGGATCACTTTCCCTGCCAGCTATTGCAGCAAATCGTGTATTGTAAAACGAACATTATGAACTGCATAAAACATGTATACACACAAATGGCAATAGGTATTATACACAGCCCCAAAGCTTCAACAAAAGGCATTCAGAAATAAGTGAAAATTCCTGTTTTCTGGGAAATGAAACATTGTTAATTAATGAAGGTATACTGAGAATCTCACATCTCTATAAGCAATAGTACTACAACAAACACATAAAATATATTGCTGGGATGATACCTCACCCTTTGCTAATCTACGGTTAACATAAAAATTGGTTTCAACTTCAGCACATTGTGTCTGATGACAAATCAAACTGAACAAAATGCCTAACGCACATCGTTGCTGATATCTTTTTTAAAACTTTTCCTGGGCTTGCAACTCCTGTCAAAAGGGACAATATTTTGTGCTGGCTGAATGTGTCATTATTGTGGTTGCCATCATTCTTAGAGTAAGTACCAGATCTAGCTGACTTCACTTTTTCAGACACTGTGATCCCTTTATGATTCTGTTCTCGCTGATTTGATCAGGTTTGTAAATGGGAAAGTTTGATCTTTTGAAATAATATAGTATTCATTTGTAGCTGTGGTTTCATTTTGTAAAGGACCTTGAAATTAAAACATTTTTTCTAAACCATCAAACACGAGCATTTGTTTAAAGTAATTTGCAAAATATTTTTATCTTCTATTATTAGATTGAACACAATATTTAAGTCCACCCGTTAAGAGCCAAGAAAGCTATTTCTTCTGGTTTGGATTTGGGTTCTTGGATATTGGAATTTCTGGATCTGGTGTGGGTTCTGGTTGAAGAGAAATAAGTTTTTTTTGAATGGTTCCTCTGGTGTGGTCTCATTCAATTCCCTGCCATTCAATCTCGTGATCTTCAATCATTGGTGGGCATGTGACATTGAGCCACTGCAACTGATAAGTTGGTTCTGTATCTGAAATGCTGCCATTGGTTTGGAAATTCAGAATTTTCCTTTCAAATATCATAACTGCTTACTCCTTCATAAAGTAGATTTTCTTAAAGGATAAGTGGCTGAAAAGCTAATCTTCAAATCCCTATCTTGGGATTTTGTCTCTGGTCCCAATGTCCCAGGACTAGGTATAACCGGCGCAACATAACTTGCGCTCTGGCTGCCGAACTGAAAATGAGGGTGTGGGGGTGAAAGAGGAAAATAAATGCTATTGTGAAAACATTTGTCGTTCAAAGCAAAGAGTCTACTAATCTGGCACCTTGCGTATTTCCCCAACCACCACAGAGTATGTTGAAGAGGCAGTGAAGCTGTTTTTGTGGAAAGTGTGACCGTCCCACCCCAATAACACACCCAGCCATTGTTTGCAGGCTGGTTAGTAGCCGCCAGACAAAGGCAGTACTGATGTTGCGCGGCTTGTAGCTAGATCTAATATGAGCTTCAAGTGAGGTGAAAAAAGACAGAGTAATGGTGACCATAGTATCTCCTCCTTGTGATAATGCCAAAAAATTGAGTACTACTCTCATACTATGATCCACTGAGTTCCAGAACCCTGTTTTCTTTCAAATTTTTTGTACAACCTGTTGAAACCATCAGGATTTAGTGTGGGAATATTTTGATGTTGTTTGCAAAGTGGCTCCTTTGAATGATTGTATTTGTCTTTCTGCCAAAGTAATTCTTGTACATCTCTGGATGAGAAAGAAGATCAAAACATAATATTAAAAACATAAGAGAAAGTTTTTGTGTGTGAATGATTATTTGGATTTGTTGGGATGTTTGTGGAACTGTGGAATTATGATGAATGTTTGTGATGATGCTTTTTGTACATATGATTTAGAACTGGTTACACCACTGTGCAGATTGAAAAGTTCTCAGATCTTTGGTCTCTTGAGTACTGATGAAATGATGGTAAACAGAGGTAGTATTACTCTCATTAATTCACTGTTTAGTTACTATGTGACACCCAAATGGATGACCCTAGCCTTGAATTCATCATCACAATACTTAATTTATGACTAATATTAATTGATTGTCTATTGTTACACTTTAAAGTGCTTTTAAGATTTAAGGACCAGCCCCCCTCTCTCTATTGACCTCTCAGAGTCTTGACAAAAAGGTTCTCTGTGATGTCGTCTTTGATTTTCTCGATTTATTTACAAAACTGCTTTTAAAATGCGTTGTGAGAAACAGTGGTGCAAAACGTTGTAATGAAAGCATTTAAAGTTTTTATAATTTTTATTGCTTCTTATTTTAATTGTAAAATTTATTTCCAAATGTCACCAATGTTTTGTGATATCAATTTTAGGTTTCTCATCTTCGTGAATTTTTTAAAAAAAAGAGATCTGAATGAAGATGTTTTTGATAAGTATATTTTTTGTGGATGTTTTCAGTTTATTTGTTCAATATTGTAATTAATGTAAACATCAATAAATGACTGGAAAATAGAGTATCAGTAGTTGTACACATGAATGTATTGTTACTATAAAAATGATATTAAATTTATAATACAAAAATCTCTTTAAACCTTTAGCCTCGATTATTGCAATCATTGTTAATAAAACATGTTATACATATCAAAATCAAATTTTATTTCAAGTATTTAAGATTTTTTATTTTATTCTTATACTTTATTTTAAACCCATTAATCATTTGTATGATCAGATTGATAGTACAACCAAACATTATTAATTTTCGCCAAACAAACAAAACTTTAATGAAATTTATGAGTGTAATTAATTAAGTATATTTTAATCAACCTTTGTTGTTGTTGTTGTTGATGATGATATTGTTAGTAATAGTCTCAACAAAGAAACATTTCTTGCTGAAATATTATTTTAGAGTAGCCCACATAAAGTGACTGTACACACTTTGTTGCTGTAGATTGCCATTTAGCTTATTCAGGATGTCCAATCTCCACTTATGTCCACTTCCTGTTGAAGTAAAAATAATAGTTTTATGATTGTGTTAAAATTACATTATACTTGAATTTTCAATCATAAATAATGGATTATTTTCATTAGTTGTTATGAATTTCTGGAAGACCTTAATTAAACGTTATTGTTTCTCTAATGCCTGTACGTCATTTAGAGGCGGATACGGACTAATATTTTAGGGGTCGGTCATAACAAAGGAATGTAGTCCTGGGCATAGTATGTTCCAGAAAATATCCCAACCTCAGAAGAAAAAAATTGAAAATTCTAAAGCAAATTGTAAAAAATCATCTAACTGTTATTTAATGTGCGGGTACAGTAACGCCCTACTTTCGAGATTATTTTTAAAAAATGTGCGACGGGGGAAGTGATAGATGCAAAACTTACGCCGTGTCCTGCGTGGGCGACAGCGCGCGACAAGATTCAAACACTTGTAGTTACGAGACTGTCCTGCGACAGTGTCACTGTAGCGCGACATTCGATGACGCTTTAACTTCAAACTTGCTTGAGTTTTGTCGCGTGTCAAACTACGCTACATTTTATCCACGTACCAAGGCCGTGTCCAGCGTGGGCGACAAACGCTTGCGACGACTTCAAGAGAGAAAAGAGTAGCGTCGCGTCGCCAGGATTGTGTCCTACGTGGGCGACAAGTGTAGCGGCGCGCCACCAGAATTGAGGTTCTACAAGCAAGATGGCGTCGCGTAAAGTACGCGAAATGTTGCTACATACATAACGCGTAATGGATTTGTTTTGAAATGCCCAGTTTTAAGGCAAAGACCCCGTGAAACACATGAAATTTATCTTCTGAGAACTATTTACATTGAATTTTATCATTAGTATCCTCAATTACGAGTATGTCCTGAAAAAAAAATTGAATATACGAGAATGTCAATTGATACATTTGATTATATTGTTAATGTAATTGGTGACTACACTCATAAAACCTATTATTCTTGTCTCCTGTCCCAAAGGGAACGTCTCTTGCATATTTATCCTATCAAAACTTCATTAAGAGACATTTTTTCATATATCTCGGAATTTGTCCACAACCGTGAACTAACCTACAAAGATTCGGACGAGATCACGATGAAATCAAGACCAACTTGATCATATGATAAAGAAGGTCGTAGTCATGGTAGTAAACAATGATCTCTAGTATGATCAAGTAGGTCGTGGATAAAATGTAGCGTCTGACTCGCGACAAAACTCAAGCATAATTGAATTTCAAGCGTCGTCGAATGTCGCACTTGTAGCGCTACAATGACGCTGTCGCTCACGCAGCACAGTCTCGTAACTACAAGTGCGTTTGAATATTGTCGTCCACGTAAGACACAGCCTAAGGCTGTGTCCTGCGTGGGCGACAAACGGAAGCGTCAGCTTCAAGCGACAAGATTCAAACACGCTTGTAGTTATGAGACTGTCCTACATGAGCGACAGCGACACTAGCGCGACATTCGACGACGCTTGAACTTCAAACACGGTTGAGTTTTGTCACGCGTCACACGCTACATTTCACACAAGGAGTATATTGTCTCCTTGATTTCACACAACCTAGTTGATCATATCAGAGATTATTGTGTGTAAACAATAAAATGTTGAGTATCGAGTACGTCTTGACATTTCTTCGTGATCTCGCGGGAGGCTACTGTTTTACAGGTTAGCTCATTAGTATCGAAGTGATTACGGTTTTGTGCAAGTTCAAAATACACCAAACCCAATTTTTTGGTGTTGCAAATTAGTTCCTTTTTAGTAATGTAATCGTTAATGCCATTTTCAAGGAAATAAAAAGTACAAATCAACACACTGGTACATTCAAAAGCTCTTTGGGGGCGCAAAAAGCAGGTGCGAGTACAAATGTTAAAATTCAATTTAATTAAGATGTTATTTTCTGATAAATTTATTGTGTGTTTTCATGGCATCTTTGTCTTAGAACCACGCATTTCGCTATAAATCCGTCCTGTCACGTATTGTTTGCGGTGTGGCGCCATTTTGCTTAAAGAGTCGACCGAACGCGCGCGCGCCCACGCAGGACAATCAATCCTGGCGACGCGACGCTACACTTGTCGCTCGCGTTTGTCGCCCATGCAGGACACGTGATTAAAGATGCAAAAATTTTATTCCATTTTTTAAGGTACAGAAACATTTAATTTTTCAAGGACGACAATAAAATTACTGGTGAAAGATGACACTGAATTCTTTGAAAAATTAAGTACAAGTGCTGTATACGCCTGGGACTGTGAAAACACGGCTATTTTCTCTTTATACACAATGTCGAGTTAAGATGGCACACGTTCGTGTAGTACATCTTACACTTCCGTCCGCATTGTTAAGTTCGCTATTCTAGTGATTGTTCATTCTCTCGCCACGGGCTGGTGACATTCAACAATGTATTACCAATGTTAATAGATGATACTGACCAAATAGTGAGGGAGTGCTCACAAATTAATATATAATTTATGTGGAAGGTTTTTATTCATCTCTACTCATCATGGCAGCAGTCTGCTTATAATAAACCTCGTTTGATAACAAATGCAGCAGCAAGCAGCATCACAAAGCGTTGCAAACTGAAATGATCATATCTTTCGAAAGATATGAATGATAAAATACACAGGAAGACAGCAAACGCACGAAGATACGAAAATACATCAGTATCTGCCTACAACGAAATTACATTTACGTAACAATTATACGTAATACACAAAACCAGGGGTGGATCCACGATTTTTTTTTTTTGGGTGGGGGGATGGCGATCGATTGGTCTGATATCCTACCCTCGAAAACCTCTTCCTCCAAATGCACTTCAAGTCATTCCGATACATAAATAATTTATGTGTATGAATGTCTTAAATAGCTGTTTATATAAATAAACCAACAGTAAACCCTTAAATTTCTACATTTTTCAAATGTGGTTTACTCGTACTTGCAGATTTGCACTACAAAAGTAAATAAAATTATTCTTGGAGTCCTCTTTTTCTAAACGGCAAAGTTAATATGAATAAAAAGTATTTCATGTTACATTTACTTACACAAATGGAAGTATCAGTACACAATACATCGTGTTACTGAATTGAAAATGACAATTTTCCTTTGTGCTTCCTTGCAAACAGGTCCAAAACTTCATTTAGAGTAATGGTTGAAGCTATATCTTGATGGATATGTAAACTGATCAGTTCATTCAGTCGCACCTCAGTCATTGTGCATCTGAGGTATGTCTTCATTTTTCCGCAATGCGGAAAAAGATCGCTCAGCTGAACACGTCACAGGAAGGGTTCAGATAATCTTCAGTAGTATTGTAATGTTTGGAAGATCTGATGTGTATTTGAAGGCTTCAGCTGGGTGTTTAGGGATTTTCTCTGAGTTGAAATTCCACATGTGCTTCCAAATACTGAACTCACCCTTTAAGGCATCAAAGCAAGGAAGATCTTTTTAATACATTTTAGCTCCACCCAAGACAGAAATTTCAAAATCATCCGGAAATTGAGCCGATTCAGGTAGTAACATTTGGAGCTTTCCAATTTGGGTTAGTTGAGATTTTGGAAATCTCAAACCAATCTCACTGATCAGGTAATCCAAAATGGGTATATAAATATTCAATCGAAATATTCATAAATATTCATCTGTCATTTCTGATTGAAGTTTTAATCCGTACTTTTGAGTCCTGACAATTCTTGGTTTTTACTTTCTCATGTATGAAGTATATAGAAAGTATTGTAATCGTGAAAAAAATCGAAAACCAGATTTTTGCGGAAATATCCGTTTTTGGTGACCCCTGATTCCGAAAAAGTTGTTTTTGGCTGGACGTCCGTCTGTGCGCGGCACTCCTGACAGAATGGTAAATTTTTGTTTTTCATTTTTCATATTTGGGGTAGAATTTACTTCTAACATATGCACGTGCTTTCAATTTTCTTTTCACTTGAACACAAAGGGCACTTCACATGAAGGTCATAATACATTTTTCAATATTTTTCAAAAACTGGCCCAACGATTTTGCTTAAATTTTCTGTACTTAAAGTAGAATTAGTATGCATTATCCGCATTAGTGGTATTTCGCTTGAAAGTTTGGTATAGACGCAGTAAAATAATTTCTATCTGCTACATTTACGCATTTGTTTACTGTTTCAAGAAGCTTGAACAATATTTAGCGGTGTAAATGGACCATGCAGACGTAGAATACACTGTTAGTAAACTGAAATGAAAGATATGATAATGGTAAAATACATAGGAGGACAGAAAACGCACTGCAAATACGAAAATACATAAATTTCTGTCTACAACGAAATTACATTTATTCTGTCTACAACACTTTTACGATATTTATAAGACTGACATGTCGCTATTTGTTTTGAAATATTATTCTAAATGTTTATTTTACTCTCAAATTTCAAATATAAGACAGTAATAAGTTCATCTTGCGACCTTGAGCAGAACAGAGCACTGGAAGACGACCAAAATATAGAGAACCACACCAGAAATGACCCTTACACTATAGAATATTTTCACTCTATGCTGCAGACAGTAAAACGTATATGAGAAAGTATGTGCAATGGTTTTGCACCACTAATTTTATTTCAGTTCCCATTCTTGAAGCCAAATCTTCAGCTTTTTCGAAAAGTGTTTCAAAGCAATCTCTGTTATTGGACCGTTTCTCCTTGATGGTTGCAAGTGTGGCATCCACCAATACTAATACATTGAGTGCATCAATATGTTCAACCTGAAGTTTCCTATCCAGCGGCAGCGTTACTGGCATCACATCCCCTAAAACCACCAAACTTACGATGAACTCAGGTGCAAGAAGAAATTAAAAAGCATTACTCCCAGTCCCTTCGGCTGAATAAACCGTTGTCTCCAAGACAATGTGCAAATAGAGCAAAACGTTTAGGAAGGTCAACAAGGCATCATGACGCTTTAACCACCTTGTTTCACATATCTTCTTGATGGCGTGCTTTCCTTTTTTCAGATCATCATTCGTTTCATTATTCACTGTGTTTAATCTTTTGTGCGGATTGTCTAAAAAGTTTGCAACAGCTGAAATTACTCCAATTGCATTTCTTATGAAAGAAACGGAGCAAGCTTTATTTATTACCAAGTCTATGGCTAGCGCAGTGACTATACATTGCAAGAGGCTGTATTTTCATTATTCGTGTCTGAGCTCCTTGAAATTTTCCACTCATATTAGAGCCTCCGTCATAAACTTGACCCCGGCAATCACTTATGTCAATATTCAGATTTTCTAGAGTCAGAAAATTTTTATGAGCAATACTTTCACTCGACAGATCCGCAACATCTTTAAACACAAGAAAATCTTCATTTATTTCACACGATGTCTCATCAAAATACCGTACACGTATCGCTAGCAGTTCCTTTGAAGACAAATCAGTAGTCTCATCAGTGATCACAGTGAAGTACTCAGCATCTTCACTCTTGAAACGATCTTTTCAGTGATAACATCCCGGCAGCATTGAATTATATCGTTTTGTATGGTCTTACTAATATAAGATGACGTTTCCTCTCATGATTTGATATGTGACTCGAGTTACTTATCCCCAGCATCAATCCTAAATTTCAAAAGAGCTCTAAAATTTCCTTGATTATTTGTTTGTTCTGTCAGTAAATCTCCGTCAACTCTTAGTGCTTTATTTTGGACACCACAAAAAATTATTGTTCTTATGATGGGAATTAATTTCTTCTTGTTTTCATCCATCATAGCTTTCTGAGCAGTGTTTAAACTAGACATGATATACTTTTTCCCTTCCATCACTAACGAGAAATTTTGACAAGTCACCATATTTGCTTTATGGTACATGCCTTACGCCCTGTCGTGGTTTTTCAATATTTCTGTAGCTTTCTTGAAATTTTTCAGGGGTTCTAGCACCAACTTTCCTAACTTAATACCATTTGTTCCTCCCTCGCCTCGTCCAAAAAGGACGCAAACTTTAAATAGCCCACCGTTCAAACTTTTACTGTAACTAACCAAGGATACTGTTACGAACGAATAACCATTCGTCGTAAAACACAAACAATATACAGGGGGGACTTGTCTGTTTCAACAAGAATGAGAAGGTTATGTATGATAGGATTCTTTTATGGACACGCTTCGGATCAACAAATTCACATTTATTATATCACAATATTTACACACATATTTCCTTAAATCTACATATACTGCATGACAAACTTGACATAGAAATAGCAAATTTGATGTTGGTCGTTGTGTGCGACCAACGCTCTGTGAAGAACAGTTTCAACAGAGTTTTAAATAATTATAAATATGAACCTTTGTTCACATAATATTCCCCTTGTATCCCGTTTCCCAATTTATGCAGAATTACTAAGTTGGACATAGGCAAATATGAAGTGGGACTGTTAAATCTCCACATAAAAAAGACCCTCCGTTCTCGAGTTTTCGAGAACGCCCCCCCGACATCAACGAATTGATAGTTTACAAATTACCTGCTTTAATACATTAAAGTTGGTTTATATAAAACCTTAAATAAGTGCAGGATTTTGAATCCATCGGGAGGATTTCCCGATGTGGTCCCCACTTGCGAGGAATAACAGTTTTGCATTAGATCTTGCGATTTTAAATTCGAATCTCGTTGTTACGAGAATGTATACTTATTGAAGTGCTTGCGAGTAGCCTTCTCTCCGCTGCCGAGGTTGCGTTGACCTGGTCTTCCGTGGAGTAGTTTAGTAGTGTTGTTTAACTGGTCGACTCGATGTTCCGGCTGCCTTCGGATGGTTGCTCGAGGTCTTCTGCTGGATTGCTGATGTCGAACCAGAATGGCAGTGATGTTTGGTGAACATTCTGCTGTAACTTAGAAAATATTATGAGCATTTATGCTCGTAGTTGCTTGGCTGCGTGCGTTGCACTATACGATACATTAGCACAACAGTAGTATGATTTCATTTGTAGAAATCATTGTCCAAAAAGTTCGTTTATACACTATACGTAGAATAGCACAACGGTTTAAACTTCATGTCACGGCGATACGTGACCCTACGCTGCGACTCACGACGACGGAATGGATCTGTAGAATTGATGAACTTATGTTTTGCCCGAAGGCGAATAATCTTGAGTGTCCCTAATCGGTGAAGTCACAATCGGTAATCTGAATCGAGTTTCAGAGTCATTATGATGCTCTGAATATGAACTATGCCGAGTTTCCTCTTAACATGGCAACGCACGCACTAAGCATAGCAGTGGTATTACGCCACGATGAAACACGACGCACGACGAAGTAGTGGAACTGGATGCCACGACGAACTTTGTAGAAATGGATATTTGTAGAATGGGTACATCACGACACACGACGACGGAATGGATACGAATGGATGTCGAGTCGTTGTATGCAGCTGTATTTATAGTCGTCTCACGGAACTTACACACAGGGCACGTTCATGAATGATGAGTCACGGAGCGTGCATAGTGGGTACGTTCATGAATGCTGAGTCATGGAACTTGCACAGTGAGTGCATTCAGTATCGATAGTTTCGATTGTATCGATTGTTTAAAAGTTCACTATCGATAAATATCGATCACATAAGCTTGGAGCTTATAGCTCAAAGAGCGCCTATGTTCAATAAATGTGTATATAGACGCTGAATGTTTATACACAAATACAATTGTTATGGAATGTTTATAATAAAAAATATATAGTTTATAACAATAAATACATAATTAACAATAACAATAAATGAAAACCCCTTACAAACGTTTGGTTTGTAACAGATACATTTGAAGTCAATTTGCTTGAAAAGATATGTTTTTCTTTCCTTCAGCGTTCAAAGGGAACTGAAAATCTCTTGGTGGAGTCCAAGAATTATTTAACCACTCGTGTCGATCTTGATCGCCAATTGGAGTGTTATTGTTTTGATTTATTAAATTACCAAAATCACGAACATTCGTTATATCATTGCATTCTTTAGGCATTCGTGGACTTCCACATCAATGGCTAACTTCTTATTCAAAAGATAGATATCAACAAGTAGAAATATCCTATACTAAAAATAAAATACTTCAGCGTTGTCTTTCAGAAACAAAGCCACTTACTTGCGGAGTACCCCAAGATTCAATTCTCGGCCCTATACTCTTTTTATTGTATGTGAACGACATGTCATCATCCACATCAGATTGCAAAATGGTTCTTTTTGCTGATGACACTAATTTACTATGTAAACACGCCAATGCTCAAAAAGTTTTGTCTAACCTTTCGACTTGGTTCCATGCAAATCGTCTCATTGTAAACACTGACAAAACAGTGTCTATGTCATTTCACAATAGTATCACAAAATCTTTACCCCAGGTTTCTCTTTCTTTAAACGGAACACAATTAAAAACTGTTACAAATACAAAATTCTTAGGTCTCCATATTCAAGACAACCTCAAATGGAATTGTCACATTGACAATCTTAATTCCCAATTAAGCAAATTGTGTTACGCATTCCGAATCTTAGTTAACGCAGTTAGTCCACGTATTTCCCGTTGCGTATATTTTGCAAACGTTTACTCCCATTTACGTTACGGCATTACCTTCTGGGGTAATTCCGGTCAGAGTATTCAAACTTTCAGAATTCAGAAGAGGATAGTTCGGATAATTTGTAAATCTCACCCCCGAAACTCTTGTAAACCTTTATTCAAGGAATTAAATATCTTAACACTTCCCTGCATTTATATTTATGAAACGGTCGTGTTTGTTAAGACCGAATTACTGAAGTGCCACCCTTGCTTTATACGAAACAGTCTCGTTCACGAACACTATACACGCAATAGTAGTAATATTCATCGCCCTAGAGTGTCAACCACTCTTTGCCAAAAGGGACCATACCATTCGGGAATCGTTCTATATAATTCCCTGCCCAAGAATATAAAAGATATTATGAAATTGAATATCTTCAAATCCGCGGTTAAAAACTACCTCCTGCACCAGTGCTTCTACACTGTAAAAGAATTTATTGATTTTAACAAAAGTTAAATTCGTCTTGTGCTTTATCACGCCATTGCTGTAGTACTTTTTAAACAACTTATAACAATTTCAAAAACTATTTTCTTGCATGATTGTGTTGTCTTATGGCTCATATTAATTTAGTTTTATGTGTACTCAACATTGGCACGTTTGTGTACATAAATTCTGTAGCCCCATCCTGGCCCGGGTTTTTCTCCGGTTTTCCTTCGGGTAGAGGCGGATTTATCATACAGGTTCTCTAGGCTTTGTCTAGGGGCGGGTCTATTGTAACAATAAATCGTGAATTTAGTGTTATTTCAATTTTTAAGCACTATACTCAGAATAATCTATAGTTCGATAATAACTTACATGTAATTTTTTGCTTAAAATTACAAACATATTGACATTCTATTAGTATTATAACTCGCAGCTAACTTTTTATCTTATCTAGGAATTTTTGCTGAATTTTTTGAATCCGCCTCTGCCTTAGGGCCCTTGATCGGAATTGATGGGATGGTCCCTTGCTTGCTTCCGGAGAGTAAATTAGTTTTTTTTCCCTCCACGTGGTCATACGCAGTTTGTACTGTTTTTTGACAATAAATTTATTATTTATTTTATTATCACACCCAATATCGGTACTTATAACATCCATTGAAGAATTTTTGGTCGATGATATGAAACGTGCCGTTGTGGACTTTAAGTAGTTCTTTCAAGAATGTCCGTGTTGTCATTTTCAACTTAAATAAGAAAAAAACATTGTAACCAATAATATAATGTGTTATAAAACAAATAAATACTACTGTTTGGATGGACTTGTAATTTTGTGGAGTTAACATCTCGACTATTCCAAATGAGTGAATTGCATTCAATGTATTAAAGAATTAATTAGTAGCACTCAATATTAATTTTGGTAGATTCTGCTGTGTTAATTTAATTTGTAGGAACAAATTTCTGATTTGTTTTCGATTTCAAAATGGTTGGTTGGGACAATTGCAACCGTCCCCTCAAATGACTTGTGAACTAATACATTTGTTACGCTTTGATCAGAGTTGACCGAGTCAGCGTAAAATATTTCAAGTCCCCGAAAGTAATAAGCGGTCGTGCACATTGATGAATCACGCGCAGTAATTGTAAAATATCGAATCAACGGTAATTAAATATACCATGCATATGTCAGTAAAATTAAAGTTTTTAAAATGTCTATTCTATACGCACTACTTACTAGTGTAAAGTAAACTAACCTTCTTTTTTTTTGAAAAGAAATAACCCAGTCCTAGCTGCCTTTTACTCATTGTAGAATGATGCTACTGGAATAGTTGTTGAATGACAATGAAAATCTCATTTAAATACTGCAACAATGACGTAGCGCACCACTCCTCAACGATGGACGAAACATTTGAAGGAGTGATACACGTGACGGAATGTAAGGAGACGCGGAATTCAATCCGAGCTTCTATTACTTCCTTCAAGTAACGAAACCTGGATGCAAATGAAGAGAGTAAAGATTTTAATTTAAAATGATTTCTGTACGTAACAATATGTTTTTAATATTTGAAAAGATTAACTTATTTAAATGTTTGGTGAATAAACGTGATTCCATTAAAATATTCATGATTATTTTTTCAATGTTTATTTGTAAAGTACGGACTCATAATTTTTCAAGTTTTATAGCAAATGAAAAAAATTGTCATACTGTTTTTGCCTTGTAATCTCTACATTCATTTGTTGATCCTGAAAATGCCATTGTCTACTACTAGTTTTAGCTATATTTTCCACTCCAGGTTGTGCGTTAATCTTTAAATTTTCATTATTTCTACTCTCAGTTATTTTGATTATCGATAAGTCAACATTATAATCGGCTGAGTGATGTTACGTGCTAATAAAAACATTATAAAAATAAATGTATAATATTTAATCATTTGTTTGAGTTACCCTTTTTACACACCACTTGACCACGATTTATCATTTTCTGAATAGCTAATTGAATCAGTGGAAATGCAGAACTAGCGGGGGTGCATAAAAATACCTATAGCACATTTTGACATGACCATAAACCAATTTCAAGCAATCGCTATCTTTTTCTGTTGCAAGGAGATTATTGTTACCAACCAAGAGGTTCATAAGGACGCTCAGTGCCAGCGCTGCTAACACTGAGCTTCGACCTGACTTTATCTCTACCAGATCGCAGTGCTGCTGAACATTGCAAGTTCCGTGAAACGACCCCCACTTATCTTGTCATCCCTACCACCTTCTAGAAGATTCAGAACAGTATAAAAGCTCGTGCTTTCTGCGAGCAAATTACTGGTGTGACTTCAGCTGCTCGTCGAGGATGCGCTACGGTTCCGCTCCGTGTCGTAATTACGTCGTGTGACTGCGTTGCTCAGTCGCTTATAATGCTACACTTAATCAAATTGTATGAAATTTTTGGGAAGGTGACTCTGTCACCTCATTTCGGAGGCAGTTTACTACTGCAACATTCATAAATGGCGTTTCTTGCCGGATCACTTTTTGGGAGGCAGTTTATACTGCCTTATTAGCAACATTCAACTTTGCGACTTTGAAACTGCAGTACTAATTTATATTCTAGAGTTACAGTGCATCAATTGGTATGTTCAACTTTAACCTTCCAGTAGAGTGAAGGAGCTTGCTGACCAGAAGTATTCCCTTCGTCGACACTCGTCAGCGGCAACAAATCGTCAGCTTGCAGACCAGAAGTATTCCCTTTGTGGACACTCGTCAGCAACGACAAATTATCAGCTTGCCGGCCAGAAGTATTCCCTCGTGGACACTCGTCGGAAGCAACAATTTATTAATTAATGGTATAACCTAGTAAAGACGGGGCTACATCAAGATCGTATCAAGCATGTATCACGATCCATATCTCGTAGGGGTCTAGCTGCACTACTAGAACTTTTTAAATTTGTTAAAAGACACCGAAAACTCGGTGATCTATTGTAGAATCCACATGCACTTCAAGCTTTGTATTTATACCACTAAGTAATTCTGCATAAATTTTGGGGAACTTTATCTTGTGTAAAAGGGGGGTTAAAACTTCAACTTTGTTATATCCTTCAAGTAATTCTGTGTAATAAAATTGTGTTGTATTGAAGAAACAGACTATGGCCAGTTTGTAAAAGAACCTCCCTTATTATTACAATGCTATTGTCAACCTCAGCATAGAAGTTTCTTTGGCAATATTATACTAAAATTGTTTGGTATCGTTTTTCTTAAAAGTTTGTGCAGAATCCAAAAGTAAATGTATTTTTTTTGTCTTTTACTGGCACGGCAAGTAAATAGTTCCCAATACGAAATATCCAGAAGGTGAATCACTATGGGCGCCAAGGGAAAGGAATAATCCCCTGTTACGTTGTGTGAGTGAAAGTGATATGTCAGGGTCAGGACGTCTCCGAATGAGGAAGTGGTGAGAGAGTGAGGGAGACAGCCAGCTGCCTTCTGCTGAAATAATGAAATTTATTAGGATATGAAGCAGTAAAGATTCAAAAGCGTATTCCTCTCCACGCCTTCCATGTGGTTTAGATTACAGCAATAGCTTTGCAGGATGTTTTAAACTCTTGACAGGCTAGAATTCATTCCCGATGTTGCTGACTTCCTACACGTGCATAACCCACTCTAGTGAAGAAAAACAGTCTATGGATCAATGAAACTACGTGAATATCGGTTTCGGTGCCATTTTTTATTGTGACTATCAGAACAAAGTCCAGATCATATGATCTGGACTTTCAATATGTCATCGCTTAGCACAAATTTTATTACTTCGACCTGCAAACTCAATTTTTTTCGAAGTAAAATGAGCAATTTTAAGAACAGTATTTTATCCCCGCCATTGTACAAAAGAGACACAAATTCGATGTAATTGATATGAGGAGTTACAAATAGCGATACATACTTCTGCATAGTAAGCCAACCAGTGGCGCCACCTAGATGCACTTATATGCACGAGCTGAGGCTATCGCGATTTACATGTTGGCAACATTCCGTAGAGTTAGGAACTATGCAACATTCAGCGCACCTAGCGTCTCGTCTTACTTGCTTCGGAAGGTGGGTGATAAGATTTTGGATTTGCATCATTCGGGCAATTCGGGCTTATTAGATATTTAGAGATTCCATAATCATTTGAAATGGTCTGGATTCATTGCAATACGTGCTTCTACCAGGGAGACGAGGAAGATGTCAGGCGAATGTATTTAGCTAACTGTGGTCATCTTCATTGCAGTGCTTGATTGAAAACAGGTAGGCCCACCCGATTGCCTGTCAGATACCTCTTAATGACCGCTTAGATGAATCGAGGATTAGAATATAGTTTTTGCTCCTATTACTGCAGATTTACGGCGATAAGTATCGGTTCGGAGATCGCCGATTATCTGCAAAGCACACTCAACATCGTAACCCGCACTATAAGAGTGAACTGTAAAATTTAATGATTCATCATGTCAGGTGTAATTAGTGTATAACAAGGAGCATATACTATGCCCATGATTTTCACGAAAATGTGCAAACATTATTGCAGTACTTGTTCATATTTTAATTTCAATCTAATAGGGACATTATGAATGAACAATGTTTAAATAAAAAATATATCGTGAAACTACTATAGTGCTACTGCAGTAATTGTTTCCAATAAATTATCATTTTTTAAAATTGTCCTGAGGTACAATCAATTCCAGAGTTTTGGTTGAAAATTTCTTTTAAAGTTCGTCAGGCTGTAAATCCGCACCGCAGATAATCGGGATTATGAAATGTTATCTTTTAACATTTAATTTACTGTAATATGATTATAAAGTAGAAAAGGTTTCCTTTCGTTTACCTTGAAAATAATGTCAATTGTATTAAGTGGTACTCGTATTAAGTACGATGTGGTACTCGAAGGTCACAATCGCGTTCGGGTGCAGTGAGCAGGTTTGATCCGGAACTAGAAGCTGTACCAAATTCAAATTCCCCTCCTCAATCTAACGTCGATTCTATTGCTCGTGAATTACAAACTCTTTGCGATAATAAAATAATTATATTTCATCATAATGTCCAATCCCTTTCAAACAATATGACAGACATTGAAATTCTGGTACACCGAAAATCCATTCGATTTGCTATGCCTCAGAGAACATTGGCATTCAACTAACAACATCACCGATACTGCTATTTCGAATTATTATTTAGCACGTTCTTACTGTCGGCAAAATTTGAGGCAAAAATCCCCATGGAGGTACGTGTATCTACGTTCGTAATGAAATTTTATTTTCTTCATTGCCAGGTTACGAGAACTTCTGCGAAGATAGTGTGTTCTAATTTTCTGCAGTTAATCTGAACGACACCGGTCAATACCGGTGTATTTATAGACCTCCTCAATCAGATCTTGTTTTGTGTATTTATAGACCTCCTCAATCAGATCTTGACATATTTTTTCGGAACTTCGAAATTGTTTTAAAATATATTACACATAAATCTACTAAATCTATCGTTATATATGGTGATTTCAGCATCGATTTCCTGAGTACATCCGACTCTGCACATTCACCAGTTAATCGATTCAAGAATCTTATCGACTTTCAACCTTATTACTATGATAAACGACTCCACTCGCCTCTCCGGCTCATCTCAAACATTGCTTATCGTCAACAATGGAATCTCCAATTTCTCTGAAGTTCACAAACATAGAAATCTCTTAGATTGCGGTGAACCTCACCGCCAGGTAACAGATTAATCATGTTACGTCGAATGAAAATGGTAGACGGGACCGGGATTCGAACCCGGGACCTTGAGCTCTACGCGCTCATGCGCTTACCGACTGCGCCATCCCGTTCGCTTCTCGGGTCCGTCTATCATTCTCATTCAACTTGTGAAACCCAAAGACCTCTGAGGTGGTCTCGTAGAGACTGGATTCCTCATCTGAGGCGAGGAATCCAGTCTCTACGAGACCACCTCAGCGGTCTTTGGGTTTCACAAGTTGAATGAGAATGATAGACGGACCCGAGAAGCGAACGGGATGCCGCAGTCGGTAAGCGCATGAGCGCGTAGAGCTCAAGGTCCCGGGTTCAAATCCCGGTCCCGTCTACCATTTTCATTCGACGTAACATGATTTCTCTGAAGTGTTTATCGTTGGATACTGTGATCATCTTGCTCAAGTACTGACTATTAATGGTAAACTAAAACCTCTTAAAATCCTTTACAAGTTTTCAAGAGAGTTAAATGACACAAATCAATCCATATTTATAAATTATTTGCGTGAAGAAACACGGAAAGATGTTTACAATTACCAAAACACCGACGACAAATTCAATGTATTTAACTCAATATTCCTAAAACATTACAACCCTAGCTTTCCCATAAAACGCAATTTAATTAACACAAATAAATACAATAGACGGATCACCCAAGGGACAAGGATTTCTTCAAAAAACAAACGCCGTTTATATTATCTTTCAAAACGCCATAAACAACCACCTGAATTCCATAATTATTTTCCTAAATATAAGACTATTCTTCGAAAAGTAGTCTATGCAGCTAAAGTTATGGAAAACGACAGGCATATACTAAAGTCAAACCACCGGATGAAATCCATGTGGAATATTGTTAACAATTACACGTCAACTTCTGAAAATCGCGAAGAAAATGTTTCTTTACTAAACGATGGCAAAATCGTATCAAATCCTCAGGACATCGCAAGTTTGTTTAATTCTTACTTCTCAGAAGTTGGTAAAATAACGAACTCAATATATCCAAATCAATGACCTCCAATTATATCCACCCACATACCCAATTCTATGTTCACTTCCGAAACTAACGCCAGTGAAGTCATGGAAATCATCGGTTCCTTAAAAAACAAATTTTCCACAGGAATAGATGATATACCTGAGTTTATTGTTAAATCTTCGTCCCACGCTATATTAAATCCACTCGTAAATATTTTTAATAGTTCTTTATCGGAAGGGGTGTTTCCCAATATATTTAAGAGAGCTAAAGTGAAACCTTTTCACAAGAAAGGAAACAAACTTAATATTGGAAATTACCGACCAATATCTCTACTACCCACTTTCACAAAAATCTTAGAAAAATTATTCTATAAGCATCTTCTAGATTTTTTTATCAAAAAATAACATTCTCTCTGATGATCAACACGGTTTTAGGAAATCCTTTTCCACTACAATCGCCATATTTTCTTTCTTAAACGATGTTACCACATCTCTTGACCGTGGAGGAAATCCTCAGGGTGATTTTCTTGACTTATCCAAAGCATTGGATGTCATCGATCACTGAACTCTCCTTTCCAAATTGCATACTTTAGGCATTCGTGGACTTCCACATCAATAGCTATCTTCATATTTAAAAGATAGATATCAACAACTCGAAATATCCTATACTAAAAATAAAATACTTCAGCGTTGTCTTTCAGAAACAAAGCCACTTACTTGCGGAGTACCCCAAGGTTCAATTCTCGGCCCTATACTCTTTTTATTGTATGTGAACGACATGTCATCATCCACATCAGATTGCAAAATGGTTCTTTTTGCTGATGACACTAATTTACTATGTAAACACGCCAATGCTCAAAAAGTTTTGTCTAACCTTTCGACTTGGTTCCATGCACATCGTTTCATTGTAAACACTGACAAAACAGTGTCATTTGACAATAGTTTCACAAAATCTTTACCCCAAGTTTCTCTTTCTTTAAACAGAACATAATTAAAAACTGTTACGAATACAAAATTCTTAGGTCTCCATATTCAAGGCAACCTCAAATGGAATTGTCAGATTGACAATCTTAATTCCCAATTAAGCAAATTGTGTTACGCATTCCGAATCTTAGTTATTGTAGTTAGTCCACGTATTTCCCGTTGCGTATATTTTGCAAACATTTACTCCCATTGACGTCACGGAATTACTTTCTGGGGCAATTCCGGTCAGAGTATTCAAACTTTCAGAGGATAGTTCGGGTAATTTGTATATCTCGCCCTCAAAACTTTTGTAAACCTTATTCAAGTAATTAATTATCTTAACACTTCCCTGTATTTATATTTATGAAACGGTCGTGTTTGTTAAGACTGAATTACTGAAGTGTCACCCTTGCTTCATACGAAACAGTCTCATTCACGAACACAATACTCGCAATAGTAATAATATTCTTCGCAGGGATCCCCAACCATTTGCACTCAAGAGCACATTCTAGAATACCTGTCGGGCGGCGGGCATCTTGTTCATTTTAAGGTATATTTATAGTTGGACAATCAATAACGCATATAAAGCACAAAAAATATTTAATTCCAAAATATTATTATAAAATATTGAAATTATTGTTTATATTTTTATGTAAAATAAGTAATAAGTAGTAAATAACAGTATAAAAATTCTGGTAATCTGCTTGAATTGGGGCAAATATGCAACGAATTATTTTTAATAGCAACTTTAAAATGTTCTTTATATGTAAAAATTGCAAACAACAGGTTAGAATACGAAAAATATCAGTTACGGTCCGGACTAAGTTTATTAAGATTTTAATGCACCAAAAATATTTAATTTTAATTTTAATGTTCTTATTGGCTGATCTTTAAAAAAATTGACTAATCAGAATTTCCTAAGTTCGACCTTATTTCCAAACTACTTTATAAAAAATAGAAATATCGAAGTCAATGTGATCGTTAGCATTGCATTTCATTAACCATTGCTTCGTAATTAGGAGAGTATGATGATATTCCTGCTCGTAAGCAATCATCAAGATCTGTAAGTCGAGATCTGTACTTTGATAGTATGATATTCATTGCTGAAAACAATGATTCACACAAGTATGTAGAATCGAAAAACGATTGAATTGTCTGTGCTGCTTTTTTCAAGAAAGGAAATTTGTTTATGTCAACTATATTCCAGAAGTCCCCATCTGATACATTAGATTTTTGGAAAATGTCGTTTTGAAGGTCCAAAATTTCTAGCTCCAGTTCTTCTGTTTTTACTTGAATAAGTTCTGCAATATATGCTGCTATTTCGGTTACGTTTATTTGGTAAGTAAATGGATTGATAAAAAAAGTGACAGTTGGCTCGATGATATTAAACTGTTGAAATCGCGTTTCAAACTGGTCTTGAAGTAATTGAAGGTTGATAACAAATGATGACAAGTCAATGTCAACGTCGCCTAACATTTTTTTCATATTTGGAAAATGCACAAGTTACTTCTTGCAGATGTGATATCCACAAAACCAGTTTAGCTTTAAACGAGTTTACAGACCCTATCATAACAGCTATATGTTTGCCTTTTCCCTGCAGCTCCAAGTTTAATTAATTCAATTTTTCCGTTATGTCTGTGTTGAAGCCCAAATCTACCAGCCAGCAAATTAATTAAAAAAAATTTTGTTTTTTAGTATTGAGATAATTTTTTATTTCTTCAATTAAATTTACAAATCTTGCAAGAACTTTGCCTTTACTGAGCCAACGTACTTCATTATGTAGAATAAGAGCAGGATCAGAATTTTCTAATAAGGCCTTGAAAAGACGGTTTTGCAAAGGCGCTGCTCGAATAGAGTTAAAAAATGTTTGTGACTATTTTTATTACATGTCCGAAGGGTAATATTTTACCACACAAAACTTCCTGGTGGATAATACAGTGATACGACAAGAACATTGGAAATGATTTATCATTCTTGCAGAGAGCAACAAATCCATTGATATTACCAACCATTGCTGGTGGTAGATTTGGTGGTAGATCAGTGGTTATCGCAGACAACTTGTGCAAAGGCATATCTATTGACTTTGCATATGTTCTAAATGTGTTATAGATATCCTCACCTGTTGTTCGTCCTTTCATGGGTAATATTTTCAGTAAATCTTCTTTTACAGTAAAGTTACTAAATACCATTCTCACCATAACTGCTAAATGTGCTGTGTCTGATATATCTGTAGACTCGTCAAATTTTAGTGAAAACCAGTCACATATTTCCAAATCATTCTTTAATTGAGTTTGTATGTCCTTTGAAATGGCATGTATTCTTCTTGTGACGGTGTTATCTGACAACTGTAAGTTTTGTATTGCTGACATAATTTCACGTTTGTTAGAAAACCCCTCAAATAAACAATCAGCGCCAGTCAGAAATGCTTCTTTTAACAATTCACCATCTTGGAAAGGCTTTTTCTTCTTTGCGAGCAGGTGAGAAATTTTGAAACAAGCAATCGTGACCTTTTTAGAATTTTCTACAGGCCTAGTGAAAACCGACTGTTGGGCATTCAGGTTTGATTTAAGTTGAATTATTTTCTTCTTTCTTAATTCAGATTTAAGTGGATAGCTCGTATTAAAAGTTGCATGGACTTTTTGAAAGTGTCGTTCAACATTTCAACAAAGTGGCGTTTCACTGGGCGCTTATGACCTCGATGTTGACGAGCCCTAAAGCCCCACAAAAAACATTATGTTTTTTCGGCACTGCAACACTACTGCCGCACAAAAAACAAAAGCAATTATTTTTAAAATAGACGAAACAATATGATTCCTCCCAGTAAGTTTGTTTTCGCATATGTTTCTCTGTTTAATNTAATTACTAAATATTAATTTTTTCATAACCTTTTATTGTAAACTTAAATAATGTTTTTTATCGTGGTCACACAGCGGCGGGTACACGTAAAACGGACGGCGGGCACCACGGTGCCCGCGGGCATAGGGTTGAGGACCACTGCCTTAGAGGGTCAACCACTCTTTGCCAAATAGTACCACATTATTCGGGTATCTCATCTCGAGGGTGTGGCATCATTGTTCCGCTCCTGCACCAGATAGTGCTCATCGTGGATGGGCTGCACGGCTTAAATTGTTACAAGTCTCACTGAAACATAGAATGCGAGTGCCATGTCCGCCGGAAACCGGCGACTTAGGCACTCATTAGCGGGGAAAAGTGGAAGTTAAGGTAGGAATGAGGTAATGATAAAAGGATAAAATGGTAAAATGGTGGGAGTTATGTTGGGTTTATTGATAGAAAGATGATATGAGGTGAAAGGATGAAAATGAAAAAGAGATAGTTAGGGGTAGAATGAGGGGATGGGGAGTTGAAGTATGTCGGAAGGATACCGACGGTGAGCACGGGGATTGACTCTACGAAAGAGATGCCGAGAGTACTTATGGAAGATGTTGTTGGGGGTGGGGTCGTGGAATGCCTTCCGGATATGTTTCCGGGCACGAAGGAAGATGAATTTAGTTATGGGTTCTAAATTGGAAATTCGACGAAGATAAGAATTGGGTGTGCCCATGGGCGGTTTAACAGCCATCCGCAGGAACCGGTTTTGAAGAATGTGAAAACGACGATGAATTTTATTTGGAAGGGTAACCCAAGCCACAGGCATAGAGTGCCAGGCTACGGACACATGTTTTGTAGAGTAAAAGTTTAATTTTTAACCGGATCCTGCGATTACAGAAAATTGGAGAGAGGCGGGCAAGAGTGCTGTTCATTTTCTGAAAGAGAGACTTTCCCTGATCTTCCCAGCGAAGCTTCCTGTCCATCGTGATCCCAAGGTACTTGACACTTGTGGACCAGTCCAGCGATGGTAGCGTACCTGGAAGGATAGTCCGGAGAGGTAACTGCGCAGGAGGTGATGAAAAACGGGAGGAACTAAGGAAGAGGTTTTGCGAAGGAGAAGGTCGTGGTGGATAGTGTCGAAGGCAAAGGAGAAATCGAAGAATATAGCAGGAATGGCAATTTGTCGAGATAGGATGGGAACTAATTCATGAGTCAGGCGCAAGGTCTGCAAAGTTGTAGACTTATTACGCCTGAAAACGAATTGGGTGGAACGAATGGCATGAGTGGAGTCTCGGTGCGGGGTAAGTTTGGCAAGGATAAGGCGCTCGAAGAGTTTGCCAAGAGGAGAAAGAAGACTAATGGGACGATAGTTATTAGGGTTCCGAAGATTCTTCCCTGTTTGGGAAGGAGAATGACGGTGGCATGTTTCCAGGAAAGTGGAAAGTAACTAAGAGAAAGACAAGAGTTAAATATGTTGGTAAGAAGAAGAACAGCGTTATGTGGAAGATGGCGAAGATAAACACCACGAATCTTGTCGGAGCCACCCACCTTGTTGGTTTTCACTCTCTTAAGGGCGGTCTTGACCTCCCAGACACCCAGGGTCTACTCATCGTCTAGTGTGGTGGGAGATAACGGAGGTAGAAGTGTGGTTAAAGGAGATGGGTAGGACGTAATGCTAGAAGGGGAGAAGCGATTTTCCAGGATCTCGCCGAAGATCTCAACTTTCCTGGCCGGGTCATAAGTGGGAATAGGCGAACCTGGAGTGAGGAGAGGTGTGATGGCAGTGGAAGGGTTTCGGAGAGTTCTCTGGATCTTCCACACATCGACGGAGGTTGAAACGTTAGCCCTGGCAAGATAGGCTTGCCATTGTTGGGCCCGGAAGTCGCGAAGTCTCCTGCAAGATACGTCGGGTGTAGAGGAAGTAGGATTTGTCAGAAGGGCCCTGGTTCGGTAGAATCGCCGCTGAGCACGACGACGTTCCCTTATCAGAGCGAGAATGTCTTGCGGGGTGTCCGGGTGAGAAGAGGAGACAGAGTTGAATGTGCTAGAATGTCGAAAGCTCGTCAACATGTGATTTGTCACGTGAGAAATTGGTCTGTCAATGTCGTGAGGTGAAGTAAGAGGAAGGTTGGAGTTCACCTTATGGCTGAGCCGTGAGGTGTACTCTCGCCAATCTGTCTTGATAGATGGAGGAGGTTGAAAGTCGTGGAGGAAGGGGCCTAAGTAGGTGAAGACAATAGGGAGGTGATCGGAAGTTAATTCAGAGGGGGTGGGGGTGGAAATTTGTAGATTAGAAGAGTGAAGGACAATGTCTAGGATGTCGTGCGGTACGTCGTTGATGAGGTGGGTCGGACCAGAGGAAGGAGGGAGAAGGAGAGTCGGGTGTTGTGTGAGGTATGTGGCCAGGGATCTACCGCCGATGTTGCAGGCTGTGCAGCCCCAGTCGGTATGTTTGCAATTGAGATCTCCGGCGATGACGATGCAGTCACCAAGACCTCTGAATATGTCGAGATCCGCCCCGTCGAGAGCTTTGCGAGGCCACAGATAATCGGAAACCACTATAACTGGGCCTCGTTGGATGCCGAACTCCTCGACCGTGGCTTCAAGAGAAGAAAGAGTAGGAGTGGGAAACCGAGTGTGGGGTATCGTTTTACGAATGGCGATGGCTGTACCGCCGTGTGGGTTTCGATTGGGAGTAACGTAGGGTCCATCAGCTCGATAGATGTAGTGCCCCGAAAGAGAGAAAGACGAAGAGGGAGTAAGCCATGTCTCCTGGAGAAGAACATGGATAGAGAAATCGGAAAAAATTGTCGAATTTCCGCATGTTTACTGGCCGTCGTGCCACGGCAGTTCCACGACGCAAAGGAGGTAATACAGTTGGAGACCATTTAAAAGAAAGGGGGCAAAAACTTGTAAGGCGTTAAGAGCCTTGGGGAGGAAGGGGCCAGGGGCTGAAAGAATAGGAAGAATAAGTTTGATCGCGTCGAATATAGCACGCAGATCAACATTTTTAAGAAATTGCAAGACCTCAGTCAAGGACTGAAGGTCTGCAGCTGTGACACTTGGAAGTAAAGATGAGATGTTGACAAAAGAAGGCGAAGCTGAAGGTGCAGAATGACCAGTGGTCCCTTGCACGATGTTGGCAAAGGACGCCAACAGCGGCCTCGGGGCTGGTGCAGTGGCCACGTTTCCTTTCGCTAAAATACTGGCCCTCCCAGCAGTCTGTGTACTCTTGAGCGCGAGCGACCTGCTCGGCGCGACGTTTCTTCAACTCCAGAAATGCCGGGCAACCCGACCAGGAGGCGCAGTGGTCACCTGCACAGTTGTTGCAGGTGAGTCGCGTTGGTCTTGGGGAGCACTGTGCCAGGCTGTGGGGGCCCGCGCAAAGGGGACAAACGACGTCACGTCCGCAGTGATTGCGGGTGTGACTCCAAGTCTGGTATCGAGTGCAGTGAGCCATCCTAGGTCGCAGGTTTCCGGCGGACATAGCACTCTAAAAATTGTTGCAGGAAGCATTCTTCTAAAATTATCCATGAGACCATCCACGAAGAGCACCATTGTGGTGGAGGCGTGGACAGCTGCCTGCCAACACACCTCAAACATTGCTGGGCCAGATAATTGTCAACAATGGACTCATGTATACTTCTCAAGTATTGAAAGAGGGGTATAGAGTCCACTTTGCCCAAGTATTGACTACTGAAGAGAAATTAAAACCATCCTCTTCAAAATTACTAGACAAATTAACGAAAAAAATTTAACAATTTTAAAATCCTTTAATATCAGGAAACGTGAGATGACGTTTATAAATGTGAAAGCACCAACGATAAATTCAATGTTTTTTTTCATATTCTTGAAGTATTACAACTCTTGTTTTCCTATAAAACGCGAGCAAACAATCACAATCGATGGGTAACTCAGGGGATTAGAATATCATCCAAACACAAACATCATTTATATTATCTTTCAAAACTCAATAACCAACCACCCAAATTTCATAAGTTATTTCCGTAAATATAAATCCAGTCTTAGAAAAGTGGTTTAAGCAGCAAAAGTAATGGAAAATGACAGACATAATAAAATAGAACAACCGGACTAAATTCATATGTAATATATAAAACATTACACATCCCCTTCAGAAAATCGCCAAGAAAACGGTGGCAAAATTGGATCAAATCCAAAGGACATCGCAAACTTGTTTAATTCTTATTCCTCAACAGTAAGTAAAATATCGAAATGAGTAACTGAAAACCAATGCCCACCAAATACATCCACACACGTACCGTATTCTATGTTCACTTCCGAGACTAACTCTAGTGAAGTTATGAGGGTTCTCTTTGTTGACGATACAAATCTACTATGTAAACATGTCAATGCACAAAAAGCTCTATCTAACCTCTCGTCTTGGTTTCATTCAAATCGTCTCATCGTTAATATTGATAAAACAGTATCCATGTCATTTCGCAATAGTGTAACGAAATCTCTTCCTCCTACATCGCTTTCGCTAAACGGAACCCAAATAAAATCAGTCAAAATAACAAAAATTTTAGGGCTTCATATTCAGGACAACCTCAAATGGAATTACCATATTGATTATTTGAATTTGAAACAAAGCACAGTATGCTATGTATTCCGAATTTTAACCAATATTGTTAGTCAACACGTTTCTTGCTGCGTGTATTTTGCAAATGTATATTCTCATTTGTTGGGTCACGAGCTAGCGCGCGGTCCCTTGACGCGGCTAGCAAGCTTCCGGCGCTCGCGCTCACTATCCATAATTCGCTCGGCCAGTCTTCATCTCATCAATTCATCGTTCACTTCACATCTCACAGCCACACCGACCACGTCTCCGAATCGTCCTCTACGTGTCGTTTTTCTCTTCACAAGTAGGCTGCCCACGAACCGATGTCACGGTCAAGTATTCTCACCTGAAGCCCATCTGATGCTTTCAACAGTAATCCATTCGTACAACATGGAGCCAGCCCTTCAACTTCAACGAAACTCATCACCTCAACATCACGGCTGAACCACGTGGCATTCGGAGACTCACCTAGTCATTCCATCGCATCCACCTCATTGCAGCCAGTCATCTACATTTTCTGTTGTGTATTATTTCATTGATTTCATTATTATCGTAGATTATTTGCTACTTTCACTTTCATGTTATTGAATTATTTTGTTGGCATTTCCATTGTTCAACTCCCATCTCATCCACCTTAGTCATATTTCTGGTCCTTCGAACCCTCTTACGTCAAACCAAGATGTACCGAATTTTTGCCCATTAAATTATGCATTGATGTCATAGCTGAAGGCTGCGTACTTTGCGCCCCATTCGCTGTGACGTATAGACGCGGGGACGAATTCTGAAGCCACGGCAAAAAGTAGTTTGTCTAGGATAAAAGGGGTGTGTTTGCTGGTACGGTTTGAGGAGGAATGGTTGGAGAAGGAAGAGTTTTTTTGGATGACACAGCTGGAGGAGGACGGAATTTTCGATTGGTGAGGGAGAGGACCTATTGAAGGACGATTTGCGGAGGACGGCCTCTTTTTTGGTCATGGATGCAGAGTGACGGTTTCTTTTGTTGATGGGTGCGTCTCCCCATGTAGTTCAGTCAAAGTAGGGCAACAAGGAAAAAATTGGAACATGGTTTCTCTTTTGTACATACTAAGAATAATTAATCCTCAAAGTTCCCCATCGATCTGAGATACACAACATGGAAATATTTGACGAAAATTCTGAAATTTGAGGTTTAGGTTGGCATCTGCGTTGTAAATTATGCTACAGCCCTATTTTTTAATTTTTTGTTGTTTTTAAATGCTCCTTAATTTACAATTAGTGAGTATTTTTGGTAAGTCTTAGCGATTTTGGATAAAATTGCATTTAGTGCTCAAAAAGTAATTTCAACATTTTTGGTTTTCCTCCAAGTGCCTGTATATTGCTAATCGTGGTCTATTCGCTGAAACAAAACTTGCAGAGCAACATATTAGCTTTAATATCATGTGAAATATGTTTGGTTTTGAATTGAAGTAAATAGTATTTTTTAATGGCGAGGGATGCGGGGACTAATGTTGAGTCGTGCAAGGTTGCTTTCAAGATTTATCGTGACTCCAAACTTTACTTAATTTGCACGTGATTGAAAGGTGATGGAAGGGAGGGACAAAATAAGGTTAAAATCCATCGAATTTTTTAAATATAGGTTATATTTGTAATCAAGTTTCTTACTTTCAGACTCATCATTACCTCTTCATCNATAGGTTATATTTGTAATCAAGTTTCTTACTTTCAGACTCATCATTACCTCTTCATCAATATCTTCAGCATCGTCAATGTCACTGTAGTTGGCATTTCTCTCAGCGTTGTCCTACGATTCACCAATACATTCACCACACTGTATTGAGCATTGTATCCCGTGTCTGTGGCACGAGCACAGGAGCCCAAATACTATAAAACAGGCAATTTAAAATCTTTCAAGCACCCTTCTATTCTTGATTAAAAAACCCATTATTCGAAATAATACTAATTTTTAATTAGAATGAAACAAAGTTAATGAAAACATTGTTGAAAAATTGTTTGATAAAGTTAAAGAAAATGTTTGAAAAAACCCAATCATATTACTGGTTTTACAGTTGCAGAAAATAAACTTATTCATTCAGGTATTTGCTCATCAATTCCAGTTTTAGGAAGGTAGACCCATCCATTCGCTGATTTAAATCAACCGTTCAGGGTGAGGGATATTTCCAAGCCAGTTCTGAACTTGCAGATATGTCCGCAAAATATATTTTTCTGATGCAGACTCGGTGTGCGGAAAGATGGCGTCTTCAAATATGGTCGACAAAGGGAGGCTTGTCATTTTTTTGCAGTATAGATCACACCTAAGAAAGAAAGTACGTTTACCTTGAGTGTACTGAATGAGAATTGATTCTCCACAATAGTATTAGTAGGAATAATCAATTAAGTACATACCTCATTAGGTCCAAGTTGTGGGGTTGGCCTCCAAAAAATGACGTAATGATTTTTTCCCAACTATACAAAGATTGTATTTGTTGTACACACTGTATTTGTTATAAAAGTATTGCAGTACGTTCGAGAAAAACTTTTAGTAAATATTTTAAAACAGGTTTTTCTACCGAGCTTATGAAAAACGGATGAGGTGTCGCACCCAGTAAAGGCAAGAAACTACAAGATTCCCTGGCAAATCTGTGAACCGTTTGTTTCTGGTCTCAAGGACCAAACACTGCCATCGTCTTTAGTGTAGTGCAGTAGTAAACCATTACGTCGGTGTCTTCTGTAATCACTTCCCCTCTGTTTTCTGGTATTGTGGACTGCACTAATAGAAGGTCGATATCGCAATTAGCTTGCCTAGATTCAAAATCACTATGTGAAAAGTGAAGCATCAATGCCTTAATTAGTTTTCGCTTGTTTTGAGTATTGACCATAAAATCATATTGTTCAGAGTTAATGGATTTTCTAAACAAATTTCAGTCGCCAGGGATCTTGCTGTTCCTTTTAATTTTTGCTCGAGTGATTTCGTTGTCACATTTTCGTATCCATCGAAGACAATGATTGACACCATAATTGCTCTTGACGTACATGAGAATGTCACAGTAGTCACGGTCAAGTAATACTACTTCATGTAGTAAAAACAGGATACAGGCGTCGTCGTATTACCAAAAACATCAGTCATCAAATCTGATTTTATTGTCCTAATATGCTTATATAAGATAATATCAAATCTCATGCTTGTGTCGCTTAAATGTTAGTAAAGCCATATTTTGAGATGTTCTGAGAAAGTGGTGACTTGTGTAACCTTCCATCGGATACAACAAGTGATGTTTTGGGCGTAATGCACGAGATATTCCTCATACAGTGAAACGTATCAAGGCTATCAAGGGTACGTACCTGAATGTTTACGTCGTAACTGATGGACTGGATGAAAGCTGTTTCATCGATTTTTATACGTTTGGGAAACTGTGCATTTTCATATTTGATAACTTCATGATATGATACACCAAATCCTAATTTGTTCATTGAAATGCAAAGCTCCCTACTTTTGAATCTACGGAGCAAGTATGCCGATAGTTCTAGTAGAGTGGGTGAGAGACAAGAGCACGGTCTAATCAATAAGAAATGTAAAAGCAATGCCTATTGACATATTTTTTTGCGTGGAATTTACTTTTGGGTGTTTACGGTTAGTACAAAGGTAAATAAGGAATTTCAATAACATTGGTGAAAGGAGGTCCGGACCACCTGATGAAATCTCTTCAATGGATGGAAACCACTCTGGATCATAAAACTTGGACAACACATCTTCTTTCCATATTTCTGCAGCACATTTAGAACCATAAGACATCAATTAGTTTAATTTTGTATTCTGTACAAAATTTTGAGAAAATGATACAAAACAACCATTTGCGATGTTAGTGTGACTGAAAGGTGATATGACAGGAAGCATCTCTGGTATAAGACGTCTCGTAACAAAGAAGTGATGACAGCCTGAGGGAGGTAGCCAAGCGCCTTCCGATGTTTTACAACCTGTAAATGATTATCAGAATAGTTGCTATTGAAGAAGAAAGATTGAGAGAGAGGATATGGGAACTTTGCAACGCCTCAACAGTACTGAGAATTTCGGATTTCGGTGAATTCAATAATATAGGCCTCAGCGCGTCTCAGCTACACGATAGGGAGGTACCTATCAATTCATAGAGACGACTCCTGGCCCCACCTCGTCTGCGCTTCTCCATCCATTTACATCAATTCAAAACCCAACATATTGCACATTATATTCAAGCTAAAATGATTTTACAAGGTTTTGTTCAGGTAATGGTTCCACAAGGTTTTGTTTCAGGTAATATAGTGAATTAGACCACGATTCACAATATATAGGTATTTAAAGGAAAACCAAAAATATTGAAACCATATTTTTGAGCCTTAAATGCAATTTTACCGAAAATATTCACAAATTGTACACAAAGCAGCATTTAAAAACAAAGAAAATAAAACGTGTTCACCAGCACATGACAAAAATTGGGGTTACCGAAAGGTAATGTGATTGGTTGGTTTAGTGCGTGGCGTAAGAGCTGCGAACCAAGATGTCGACGGCAGACGCAGATCTAAACAACAAACTGTTTTTGGCGGTAGAATTATCGAAGGTGTGACAAGCCCTGAAGTAGTAATGAGAGAGGGGGAAGTAAGATTAGGTTTAAATGTACTCGTAAACTGAGGATTTAATCAATCGTTTTAGAGCACTTAGAAACTTTCGTAGACACACTGGCTTACGAAGTTTATTTACTTATGTGACTGAGTTATTATTGACTCATCGTCAGGAAGAGACTTCGAAATTAGACACTTAGAGACTTCAGCTTTTGAGAACGGACGGAGACAGTGATCCTGTCGAACCATTGTTAATTTCATTGACGGACAATTTAATAATTTTGAATTCGAGCGCTAGTGAGACACTCTGTGAGAGGTCGTGCGGTCAGTGTCATCTGGACTTCGAGTACATTCATTGCGATCGCGATTACGTTACTATATCGTAACGAGTGGCCAATGAACTCTAGTTAGTATTTAAAGAAAAACAACCACAAGACTTTTATGAAGCCGTTTGCGTACACCATCGCAAACCTAGCCGTTCCTTGAAACCCAGCCGACAGGTCGCAGAAGAAGGATCCTCGTGAACAGTAAATATCATCTTCCGACAGAGGTCCTCCGCAGCAGTCCGTTGACGAGGGGCGCTCGGAGCCCCCTTACACCGGAACGCGATCACCGACAAGCATCCGATACACGTGATGAAAATGCGTGCACGATTCTCGTTTTAATAGCTGTACGAGAAGAAACAAAGGAAAGAAACGTGAAGTGTGGTGTAAAGAGTATTTGCTGAGAAGACACGCATATTCAAAAGTCAATTTGCTAAATGAAATGAAGGTGTCTCTAAATGATTGGCACAACCACCTATAAACGGAAGAGGATATATATTATACTTTTAACATTGTTTGCAACATTAATTGAGAGAGAAAAACTGTGATAAGAAATGCAATCTCTCCGCACGAACGGTTGACAACAATGCTGAGGTTCCTAGCAACTGGTAGACGAGGACCTGAACTTTTCTACGATCATATCACCCTAGGAACTCGGCAAAATCATTCCTGAAAAATGTGAAGCAATTTATAAGCAGTTCGTGAATATTGGTCATTGAAGAAGAGTATGGGAAAAAGTAAAATCAGAAATTCGGGAATCGTACTATATAATTCCCTGCCCAACAATATAAGAGATATTATGAAATTGAATCTCTTCAAATCCGCGGTTAAAAACTACCTCCTGCAACAGTGCTTCTACACTGTAAAAGAATTTATTGATTTTAATAAAAGTTAAATCCGTCTCGAACTTTATCATGCCATTGCTGTAGTACTTTTAAAATAACTTATAATAATTTAAAAAATTATTTTATTGCATGATTGTGTTGTCTTATGGCTCGTATTAATCTAGTTTTATGTGTACACAACTTTGGCACGGTTGTGTACATTAATTCTGTAGCCCCATCCAGGCTCGGGTTTTGCTCCGGTTTTCCTTCGGGTAGAGGTGGATTTCTTATACAGGTTCTCTAGGTTTTGTCTAGGGACGTGTTTATTGTAACAATAAATCGTGAATTTAGTTTTATTTCAATTCTTATGATTTTAAACACTATACTCAGAATAATCTATAGTTTATAATAATTTGTACATGTAAATTTTTTGTGTTAAATTACGAACATATTGACATTCTATTATTATTATTATAACTCGCAGCTAGCTTTTTATCTTATCTAGGAAGTTGTTACAAACAAAACGTTTGTAAAGCAACAACAATATTATTGTTTATAATTATTTATAATTTTATAAATTGTTTATGTATATATCATGTGTNATCGATTATATCGATACATACAAACAGTACGTGACCAATGGTCCAGTATATCGATATGAACAAACATTGCGTAACCACTGGTTATCGTATATCGATTCCTGTGAAACATTGTGTAACCACTGGTTATCATATATCGATTCGTGTGCGAAACATTGTGTAACCAATGCCACGTGAACTAGCTTCATGTAGAACGTCTATGACATACACTTTCTGAACATGTCTTTATTATAGAAAGTCTCAGTGCTTCCTATATAAGATGCTGCCTACAAGCATCCACATCCATTCTATGTATCAGTCGCCATCAGACGCTATTCATTCTATTCTTCGTATACTAGACTGTCGTAAGAGGCGTCACTCTGCGACCTAGTTAACTTAATGATCCTCCAAATAGGACATTAACTGTGGATTCTACTCCACATGCTCATTCGCTAGCTATGTATTACTTCGACTCGGTGTTCGACGGACTACTGCTATGAGATTAGCACTAGTCAGCGCGACGTCATGCACCTGCTTCGTTATGGAGCAGTTCTTCGCTTCACGTGGTGATTCCCGTTCGCAGGGAAGAGTGTAATTTTCAGTGTTATATCATTGCTATATGCAATAAGAAGGATTTTTTGGGACATGATTCTTGTTCTAACGAACAGAATCATTTCAATGTCATGTCACTGCTGCGTGCAACGAGCTACAAACATTATTGAGTCCAAATACTCATGCATATCTAAGTTTCAGTAACCTGTCTTCTATCGTGACCATCAATGCACCTGCTGGAACTGTGTACGAGCGCCATTCAACCTTGCGGCCACAAGCTGTCGCTATCTACTCATAAAGAGAACAAGTTTTAAGTATTTCCTCGCATTCACGAGAACATTTATATTGTATAATTTGAAACTTCAACTCTAAAAATTCTACTTTGCTAATGTCTCCACTACTGTGTAGGGAGAACTTCATTTCTATGTCATTTCAACCCTTTCTATGAAAGGGGCAGTAATCCTGCTTAACATAGGGTATTTCATGGGGGGATTTCTCCGAAAACTCGGAGAAAATCAGTAATTTTCGTACTAACTCAGTGAGTAAGTACTTCAATTTTGTTTATTGCCATAATTAGTAATTCTGTTTAAACTTTAATGAAAAGGCAGCCTCTTTGAGGTAATGTTAATTCATGGCTATTGTACTTCGCTGATATATCACGAAGTAACCAGCTGCCCACAACAGCTGGTCTCAAATATTGTAATTTCTCCATGCAAATTTAATTCTGTATTTGTAATTTAAATATTCTATGTGTATAATAAATGTGACTTGTATTTTTCATGAAGACAATCTCTTAAAAGAACTCACTTTCCTTTGACCTTAAACGAGCTAGTTGCGCAAAATCACTAGCGCTCCAATTTGTACTCCCTTGATATTATTCATTTGGTTATTTGTTGATAACAGAAGTTTTGCTGAAATTTGTGAATCCGCCTCTGCCTTATGGTCTCTGATCGGAATTTGTGGGATGGTCCCTTGCTTGCTTCCGGAGAGTAAATTAGTTTATTGTCCTCCACGTGGTCATACGCAGTTTGTACTGATTTTTTGACAATAAAATTTATTTATTTTATTATTATTATTATTATATTTCATTAATACATCTCAGCTTCTGCTGGTATAAATAAGGTACGGATACAAATCAAGCACACTTATTTACTCTTGGCTAAAGAATTTACGCACTATTCGTGTCGTATTCAAAATAGCTGCCTTCTGGAGAAGAATATACACTTCTCTCCTTATACCGAGGATCTTGAGACTCTCATGTAGGGCTTTAGGGATCACACCAGTTGTCGATAACACAATTGGTACAACATATACCTTACTAAGCTTCCACATCTTTTGAATTTCATCACTTAAATCAGCATATTTCCGTTTCTTCTCAGCTATTGTGTTTTGGATGTTGTGCGTATTAGGTACCGCAATGTCAATGAGATATGCAATTTTCAATTCCTTATCGCGCAGAACAATATCAGGTCTGTTATTAGGGATACATCTTTCTTCTTCTTCTTATTATTATTATTATAATACCAATTTTTGACGTTGTCAATGTTGACGCATACGACGCGTATGTTTTCTCCAGCCTGCAACAATTTACATGTTTAAGGTTTGAGTCACGAGCTATCCCACCCATTGTAAATACGCAATTTTCTAAGCAAGAGCACATTCCCTCTTGCAAATACATTTATGTAAAACAAGTTTTTGATAGTTTTGTATAAAAAGTGACGCGTCGCGACGTACTGAACCATAGAGACCTACATGTAAGTCTCACATGCAGTTCTCGACTGATCCAGTGCCACCTGCAGTAGGCGGCACTGATACTGAACTGTACGCCCCTGAGTGAAGTTGCCATAGCAACAGCTTTGTTTACATTTACCGCGTGCGCCGTAAATTTTACGTCTAGCTGTCGTAGCGATCTGCATACAAATAAAGTACATTTGAAGACTGTAGAGAAGTTTATTCGTGCTCGGCTCTTTAAAACACTGACTTCATGAGGTGGAGTTAGAGTCTAATTCTGTTTTCCCGTTTTTAAATTGAATTCTTTGTCTCCAATTTCATTTATTAACCGATATTTTATACTAAGTAGCTTACATTGTAATTAAATGTATTTTTGTTATGTAGTTACAAAAATGGAAACTCACAACGATGGCTTGATGCATATTCAGAACCACATGCAGCAATATATACTTTTAGTCACTGTTTGTCACTGGCCGACTTAAATGGTGATAATGACTATAAATTAATAGTAGCGGACTTGGGAACTGGCATGGTAAATATGAAACTCAAGGTGAGCCCTGTTTTTTTTATTTGTATGAGTAAAAACGTGTTGTGTGTTTTTTAAATTCAGTTGGTCTTTGCCACTCTCACTGTAAGTCTCAATGGCAAATAATATTGTTTAATTTACTAAATTAGTGCTAATAATAATTGATTTAAGTAATCTCACTATTTTTTATGCATAGTAATCAATTTGAATGTTTAAGAGTAATATTTCTTAAATATTCACAATCTTGGTACTTTTGTGTTTGTTATCTGAGAGGTTTATTAAATTAAATTCAAATGAATTTTATTTGTGAATATGGCTGCAACAACTTGTCACCTCAGGACTGCTCTTCTGCCATTTTACCTAAATCTAAATACATAATGATTTTTTAAAAAAATAGTAATAAATATTATACTACAATATTACATTTTACAATATATGAGAAAAATTATTCTTAAATTAGAACAATATTTAAATACATGATCATTAGGAATCCAATATAAAATGAAAAACAAGAATCTGAAAATACATAATATCTTTTAGTTCAACAAGGTATTTGTATATCTACTTAAATATTATTTCTATTTTATATGAACTTGTAGTTTGGTAATTTGACAGAAATCACTCTTTCTTTCTAGGAAATGTGAATATTTGAGTCAGTTTTGTCAGAAAATAAGGTTTTAATTTTGATTAAGTGTATTCAGATGTGTGTAGTTTCTGATTTTAAGTGGTAAGCTATTTCATTATTTTATGACAAACTGTAAAAAGTGTTGTGTTATAACAAGTAGATTGAGTGTTATACCAAGAGATAGAGAATATTTTGCCACCAATTAATATTAAAATGTAAATTTAAACAAATGTCTCTATCCTATTTATGACATTTGACCTTTTTGGAAGAATGACATGCAATACATATGTTGACATTTTAAATGAATCTTAAGTATACATTAAGAATTGATACTGTTATTTCTATTTTGCAAATTTTTAATTTTTTACTTCAATGCCAGAGGTTCAGGTTGGGGATGCAAGAAGGCGTTTTTATACCACTGGCAATTTTTATTTTCTGATCCTTTGAATACATTTAAATAAGTGAAAATCTAAAATAAATTATTATTTATGTGAAACTTCATAAAATTTTAATGAATAATGTATTATTAATAATTGATAATAAAATGTGTACAAAAACACAGTACAAAAACAGTCAATATTTGAAGTTCTGATGTTGTCTTGGTTCTTGAACACATTAGTTGATTACATCAATCAACTATGAATATTGTTGAACTCTTTGTCAAAGTACATAACTTAGCATACATAATTTACTTACCCATCCATCTCCCATCTTAGATCGATTCTAGGTTTTCACATGTTTTAAGGTACTTAACAAACACTCATAAAATCTTTTAATATTTTCTGCAAGTGGATGCATTGTTTTCTGGAATCTGACTTATGTAACCCTGCTACTCAAGCCTTTTTCCAGAACATTTTTTCAGCTCAATTTTATGATTTAATAATTTTTAAACACTTAGGGTAAAATAATAATGAAAATGAACAAATTTTTTTTTTAATAATTAAAGTTTTTGAAAAATTCCTTTATATTTTCTAATTAACAGATCATATACTAGACCTAAGGAAGAAATGCTGTTTCATGAAATTATTCACATGTTTTTTTCAATCTTCAGCCTGTGAATGTTTGTGTTTGCAAAACTTGAAAAGTAGTCAGTCAAATCACTTGAACTTTGAAATAATGTTGCATTTGAATTTGCACTCTTTTTTATATACCCTTTATATAGATGTCATACCTGTGAAAAGTAAAAACAAGCTTTTTTTTGACAATATATATACGCAAAATACCACTCACTGACTAACTAATAATGAAATATCAGAAACTACAAACCCTACAAACTTGAAATTTGTCAGACAGGTTCCTTTTATGGTGTAGACATCAGCTAAGAAACGATTTTTACAAAAATCCACCCCTAACAGGATGAAATGCGGCTCAGAATGTTTTATGTATGTATCCCACCATAATTTTAGAGTGCCTGGAGCAATTTCAACCAAACTTGATACACGATGAACGTGAAAACAACTCACTACGGAGGGGGAGAGAAAGGTATGACATGTAAAAATAATGGAAAAATCTGATATTAGATTTGAATCTGTACTTTTTGGTGCCGTTGAGATGAATAAGAGCATCCCCAGTGCTTTGTAAGTTAACAATCAGTCCACATTGCAGATAATATACCCCTAGCATCCCTGGGGTGGGAATGAAGCACAGGTAAACATAATACAATGACTGATATTCGTGTTGAATAAATCAATTTTGGGACCGCTGAAGTGATGTGACACCCTCAATAAGTACACAATCACCCCTGAAAGGAATAAACACCCTTTGTGTTGGGGTTGAGAAGGAGTGTAAAGTAAAAAGAAGTGACTAATATTAATGTTGAGTTCGAAGTTTTCGGGGCTGCTGAAATTGGTAGTGACATTCTCAAAGATGTCAAAGTTCACAATCAGCTCTTATAAACTCCAGCTCTCCTAGGAAAGGGGAAGCCATGAAAAAATACCGAACGTGACATACCAATGACAAGTTTATAATATTTGGTCGCTGAGGTGATAGTGAAATCCCGATATCGTGTAAGTCTGAACTCAGCCCTCACGAAACAAATACACCACTAGCACCCCTTGGGTGAGGTGGAAATGGGTTTATGGATAAAAAGAATTTAAAAACTAATTTTGAAATATAAAAATATGAAAATTGCATCAGATCCACAATATTAGGGATGATGAGATTTTTAAACTACCAATGCTGTTAAGTTTAAGTTGAGATGAGATCGTGGCACTGTATTTTTAGATCTGGGGGCAGAAAGGGCGAGACATAAAAATAATGCAAAAAGACCGATATTAGGTTCCAGACTCTGTGGTTATTGTGTATTCTGAGATGAATTATTGTATTCCTAATGACATTACGTCCCTACATTACGCATGACACCTCTAAAGGTGACATTTTGGAAGACTGTACTGTGAAAAATTACAAAAAATGTCAGGTAAGAAAGGATTTTACGAAAATTTGCCCCTTGGGAGTGGAAAAGGAAATTCGTGTTTTCTAAAAACTTTTTCTAGTTACATCAGTGGAAATGAGTGATTGATACCCACCTATACTATCAAACCTCCACCATTAATGGATAACATTTTCACTGGATATCAATGTAAGAAAGAATAAAGTTACAGACATATTACACAATTCACATGAGCAAAGCCACAGGTATTCAGCTGGTTAAATATAAAATTTACTTGTGTCCAAACAAGCAAGGGTTTTACTATTTTATGTTAATCGAAGAGCTTTTTGAAAGTTCAATGCTATTTTCCAATTTATCATTGTTTATACGTAGAAGGGTGTTTAATCACAAACTATTTTTAAGAAAATAGTTATTTTATTCAAAATTATTTTAGTACAAATTTTGTTCTTTTTTTACAATATTTGTAATTGGATGGGTAATATGTGTGCCCATTTCATGGAGAGTGCTATTATGTGGTATTTTTATCTAAGTATTGGTAGCTGGAGAGAATGTGTGTGACTGAATAAGCTTTACTAAACCCTGATTAAGGTAATGTTTGTTACTGAAATATTGGCAAAGTAATAATAAAGAAATTGGCCAAACCACAAGAATTTTGTTTGGTAATTTCCTACGGCTGATAACATCCTTACTGTGGACAATTTTATTAATTTCATAAATTTTTTGAGTTGAAGTAAGAGGTAACTTGCTATAAAGGATAGTACCTTGAGGATTCCACAAATGAATAACATCTTGCCATAGAGGAATGGAAGTATTCTCTAAAATAAAAGTATATTATGATAAAATGTAATACTTGATTTTTAAATTTGTGAATAAATAATTTCTTGGTGCAAAAATTGGGGAGAATATAGGGGTTTTGCAGATCAAAAGGTCTGCTACTCCTATAACTGAACTCTAAAAAGTGGCATTTGCAGTGATTTATTCAAGTTTTTTATTTTACACTTTTCATATATTCAATTTATTTCTGTATTGTTTTTACTTTTTCAAGATCATTGATTTATATTTTTAATTTAAAGTGATGTTCATGAACCAGCTAGTGACCAGATGGTCAAGCAAGGCACTGCATGGCCGGCATCCTGCTGAACTCAACCACGACTTTGTTGACAAGGAAGCGTTGAACAAGTGGCTGGCAAATGCAGATCTGTTTGTGGAAACTGAGGGTTTCATGCTAGCGATCCAAGACCAGGTCGTCGCAACTAACAACTACAGGAGGGCTATACTGAAGGAGCAAAATGTTGAAGACATCTGCAGGAAGTGCAAAGAACCCAGAGAGACGATTCAGCATATAACATCTGGCTGTAGGATGCTGGCGCCAACGAGCTACCTCAACTCTCATGATCAAGTAGCCAAAATTGTGCTTCAAGCCATCGACCAAAGGTACCAACTGCATGAGGACCAAACACCCTACTATAGATACGTGCCTGCTGCGGTTATTGAAAACGCCACTCATCAACTATATTGGAACAGAAGCGTAATAACTGACAAACCAGTACCCTGCAACAGGCCGGATATTATTCTGATTGACTGCTCCTCATCTACCACATATCTTATAGACGTGGCCATCCCGAGCTCCCACAACCTGCAGACAACCTGGAACGACAAAATCAAGAAATATGTAGCTCTTGCGGAGGAAATAAAAACAATGTGGCGTCAAGGAGAAGTATATATAGTACCGATCGTCATCTCGGCAACTGGACTTATCCCTAAGAAGCTCAAAAGCAGCCTGGAGAAGATAGGTCTATCACCTTTCCTGTACATCAAGCTGCAAAAATCTGCCATCCTTAGTACCTGTAGCCTGACCAGAGCATTTCTTTTGTTACAATAGTGTTTGAGTTGACTTGTCTTTTAGGACTGTCCACTCAAAGAAATCCAGCAAATGTTGCTGTGAATTACAGAGAAAATAATAATAATAAAAAAATTTATTGGGATTTTTGGGAAGTAAGCAAAATCTCTTGATGACTAATATAGCCTTTCCTTCTCAAATTCCAACCTCACCTTCTTGTTGTGGGCCCTTGCAAATGAGGCTCTGGCGACCAAGTATGGATGGGATAACCCCACGATCTGTTGAGGATGAAATGCCTACCATACCAATTGGCTGACTTGGTTGAAGAGGAGGCAGCCCCACCACTGGGATAGGATGCACTAGGCTAACTTCCTAGCTGTTCCGAGATTTCAACAAGTTTGCAATAAGTCTATGAGAAATATAAAATGTAACTGTAATTTGTTGAGGAAACAATGCTCAAAGAAAAGGTCACAAATTGGACAGTATCATGTGAAAACATTACACCAAAACATTGACCCAACTAAATAATATTGCACAGGAATATAAAATAGACATTTTGTGAGTTAGTGAAGTATGATGGAATGGGAGTGACAAAACTGTAACTACAAATGGAAATTTGTTCATATATTTAGAAAAGCCAAATGATACAGACAGATACCAAGGAATGAGTATCCTCCTGAGCAAAAGAATGAGAGAAGTTCTGTTTGGATGGAATCCTGTCTCTGAAAGAATTAGAACAGTGAGCTTTTAAACAACATTTAGGAAAATATCTATGATTCAATGCTATACTCCCACATAGGAAATTTGGAGAAAATTGCAAATATTTGTACACCAAAGGCCTTAGATTTATATTTAGAACTAACTGACCTGACAGACATTGTACTGTCCAAATTTTAATAAATTTGTTTGTGATCATTTTGCGTGCGAATTGGTGAAAAACTACTTTAATTCAACTGAATACCAAAAAGAATCAACCAAATATGTCATTCTTGTTATCAATTATGATTGAAAGTGCATAGAAAAAGTATTAGTTTTTCCCAAATTTTCCGATTTTCTGGGCAAATTTTCCAATTTTTCTTTCCCTGGAAACCTTATTCTGACTATAGTGAACTCTCTCTCTCTCTCTCTCTCTCTCAATGAACAGCATTTAATTTTTATTTATATAGATAGGGAGGCCATAAGTTATTTCAAATGAAAATTTATGGCTGGAAACACAGCAAGAAAATATAAATATAGAGATATGGCACCATAAAGTGGGCTGGATAGGACATATTCTCTGGAAATCAGATAATGATCCATGTAAGGGTGCTTTGATGTGGAACACTCAAGGCTCCAGGTGTAGAGGAACACCACGAAGCAGTTGGCAGTGGAGCACACTTGCTGAATTAGGGAAGAGAAGTTTCAGAGAATGTAGGACTGCTGCAAGGTGGAAGAAACTCATAGACGACCTGTATTCCTGATGGAACAAGGGATATTTATTTATTATTATGTAATAAATTTATTGTCAAAAAAGCAGTTACAAACTGCATATCTCCATGTGGAGAACAATAAATTCACAGAAAAAAGCCAAAATTAAGATAACAAGCAAATTCATTAAAACCTATAATTTAATCAACTAATTTTGTTTTTTTATGCACAACTTTACTGCTATGAGTAAAACCACAAACAGTGCAGTGTTTTGCAGAACTTTTTTTAACAGGCAGTACAGTACAGACTTAGGGTATGAGTCTACTGATTGATTTTGTGTAATACATAATTTATTTATTTTGATCACATTATAAAATTCAGGCACTGAGAACCAGAAGGGTCTAAAGCACAGAAACAAAGTTTTGAGAAAATTAAATATTTGTGAAACTGAAATTCTTACTGTTTTCTTTAGTGTCTTGACTTTTATTTGGTTTTGCCTGTACTCTATATGTCCCATATTACATGTAACAAAAATTTGAACCCACTTTATATTATAAAACTTTTAAGATATTAGGATATATTAATGTTCAAATTTGACTTTCTCAGAGAATAGGAATACACAATACAATTTTTTTCATTTTGTACTAATTTCCTCTGTTAGTTATTAATAATAATATACACAATCTAGAATTACACTGAAACACAGAAAACTCTTCACTCCATCATTTCATAGTCTTCATCAGTATTATGATTGTCTTTTGCTACGCAGTCAGACTTAAGATTCAGAAAAAAACTGCTTTTCTCTTTCAGGCATGTAAGCAAGTAGTTTCATTACATCTCTGTGCTTCAAAATTTTACTTCCACATGGGTATTTGGTATGTTATAGGAAGTCTCTAAACACTGATAACATTTTTCTCCCTTGAGATCTCAGAAGAGTGGCCAATACCCATGCTTCGAGGATAGAGTATGTTTTCTTAAACATCAGCTGTGGGCAATGTGCTGAAAATTTTAGTATTGTATGGTTCCTGTAATGTATTTTCTCACATGTATATTCATTTTTGGCTTATTAATGAGCTCAAGGACAGTGTCATATTTAATAAGGTAGGTTATGTTATTTATTGCTCATTTAATGCATAAAATTTGTATCTATAAATTAACCATATTGCGTTATTACAACCTTTGTGTGCCCAGTTGTATACTTTAAAAATACCTACTGTATATTAGTTTGATACTATATATTTGCAATTGAGCAACACAGATCAAGAAAACTCAGCTTGTGCTTTGGGCCCATATGGAATTGAATGTCAGATGAAGTGTCAGAACATCCTTTCATAAATTCTTTTATATGTACACTTAGGGCTATCTGGAACTGTCACTAGAAACACTGAATATGAAACTCAGCACAATAAACTATGCCATCAGAGTTCTAACAGCAAATTGCACAACAGATACCCTTCGAACAGAAACAAAACAAACTTTTAGTAGAGAATAATATGAACAATTACCAACACTAATAAACTTTCTTCATGTAAACCATTATTTGAAAAGTTGAAAATACTTCCACTGCCATGCATGTACATTTTTGAAACTTTGAACTTTGTAAAAAAGGATCTACTAGACAAAGGACCACTCTATAGATTTAATTCCACTATTCATGTTCACAACACTAGACAGGCCAGCAATAACATCTACCACAGATAACATCCACTCTTCTCCAAAAAAGCACTCGTAATGCAGGTATACAGCTATATAATGCATTACCACCAAACCTTAAAAACATCAATACACTGAACCCATTCAAAACAAAACTCAAACAATTCTTACAACAGAAACTCTACTACAGTGTACAAGAATTCCTCAATGACAATACCTAGTGTATGACATACAATCCCCCCCAGGGGACTTACATCGAGTAAGTACGTGTTTGGCGAACATGGGGCCCCGAGCTGAGTCTGGCATTACTTCCACTTACTTGTGCCATGCTCCTTCCTTTCTCTTTCCTGATCTCCCTTGGTCACCTCTTGTTCTTTTCGATCCCGACGCCATTAGGGCTAGGGTATCTTTCATTTTCCTACCTCGCCCCAGGGGACTAACATCTAGTAAGTACGTGTTTGGCAAACACGGGGCCCCGAGCTGAGTCTGGCATTGCTTCCACTTACTTGTGCCATGCTCCTTCCTTTCTCTTTTCTGACCTTCCTTGGTCACCTCTTGTTCTTTTCGATCCCGACGCTACTAGGTTGCGAGGGCTAGGGTATCTTTCATTTTCTTCTTTCCTCTCTTTTTTTAAAAAAATTTTTTAATTTTTATTTTTTTAAATGTTTTAGTNTCCTCTTTTCTCTTCTAATTTTTAAAAATGTTTTTAATAAAGTCATGAGATATGTGTGGATTTGAGATTTGAGTTGTAATTCAGGAGGGTTTTTAGTGGGTATGGCTGAGTCATTCGGCGAGTCCCACACGCGGGGAGAGTCATGTTGGCTCTCCCTAGTGCGTAACTGCATTTTCCCTACCTGTACAAGTTTTAAGGGCTCTAATGACCTTTGATGTTGACGAGCCCTAAAGCCCCACAAAAAAAAAAAAAAAAAGACATACAATCTGTTGCAGGTAATGATTAGAACAAAGGTGCAGAGGGTGACCCATGACCTCGACATAAGACATTAAAAAAAACATCTATGTCTAGCTCAATGACTTGCATTTAAAATAGTCTTTTTTGCTGATTGATCTCCAAAGATAGTAACGTGAATACTTGCACAACCCTAAATTTGGTTGAACACTATTAAGTCCTGAACAACTAAAACTAAAATTTCTACTTCAGTGGAAGACAGGGTAATAGATGTTTGTACTTGTGCCATGCTCCCTCCTCTCTCTTTTCTGACCTCCCTTGGTCACCTCTTGTTCTTTTCGATCCCGACGCCATTAGGGCTAGGGTATCTTTCATTTTCCTATCTCGCCCCAGGGGACTAACATCTAGTAAGTACGTGTTTGGCAAACACGGGGCCCCGAGGTGAGTCTGGCATTGCTTCCACTTACTTGTGCCAAGCTCCTTCTTTTTTCTTTTCTGACCTTCCTTGGTCACCTCTTGTTCTTTTCGATCCCGACGCCATTAGGGCTAGGGTATCTATCATTTTCCTCTTTCCTCTTCTTTTTTTAAAATGTTTTTGGTAAAGTCGTGAGATATATTGGAATTTGTGTTTTGAGTTGTAATGCAGGAGGGTTTTTAGTGGGTATGGCTGAGTCATTCGGCGAGTCCCACACGCGGGGAGAGTCATGTTGGCTCTCCCTAGTGCGTAACTGCATTTTCCCTACCTGTACAAGTTTT
>NNCF01133522.1:71161-148522 GCA_002313205.1 Laupala kohalensis | reverse complement strand
AAAAAAAAAAAAAAAAAAAAAAAAAATAGATGTTTGGTTTTTTCTCACACCACCTCAGTCATTTAGCAACTGTTCAAAACATATTTACAGTGCAAGAGCAAATATTATAGAAAGGTAAAGAATGATAATAAATAATAAATTTTTGTATTGTCAAAAGAGTTACAAACTGTGTATGACCATGTGGTAGACAATTAACTAATTTACCTAATTTTTAAAACGTATTAAATAAATTAGAATTTTATAATAAAATAAATTTTTGAAAGATAATAAAATTAATAAATCCTATGTTTAAAAAGAATCAATCATTTAAATATTAAATTAGTTCAAAGAGGAGTAAGTTAATGAGATTGGAGCACATATCCAACTATTAGATGGAAATCCCTTGTATGTTTTATGTCTTGGTATTGTATTAACAAATAATTATAGGTTTCATGAAACTTTGGTCAATTTAGAATGGGTTAGAAACCAAACACATGATCTAGCATCACCACTGCTGAGTCCCCTTCCACAAACTGTGTACCATATCCTGAAGAAGTACATTAAACTCAAATTACATTTTCTTGAAAGAGGCCCTTGAATCTTGAACCCAGAGTATATTTGAAATGTATTTTACTTTTGCCTGTTTGTTACACAATGTTTAAAAAATTATCCTTTTATGTGATTTACATGTTGGTGAAAAGTAGATAATGTTTATTTAGGAAGGTAGTTGTAGGGTAATTATTTATTTCTTCCCAGGTGTATAAAGGGACAACGCTTTTCAATGAGAGTACGTTGATTGAAGTGCCTACAGCAGTGGTATCTTTTCACATGGATACAAATGAGCCAAAAATACCAGGCTAGTGATACTTTTTGTATACATTTTTGTGATGTGTTATTTACTTCATGTGTTTGAATTATTATTTATATGATTTATTTTATTAGCCATTTTTATCAATTATTTACCTTTTGCATTTCAGAAATATTTTAATACACGGAGGTGACCATAGTTAATCTGAAATTTAACTTCATTAACCATTAATCCATTACTAAACAAGTGAACTTCTTCAGTTGTTAAAGCATTAGTTTGTTGTTGAAAATTTAACAGAAGTAGAAGTTAATCCTTAAAACATGATGGAATATTTAAATATTAAATCAGTCAAGTAGTCAAGGATTCCATAGTAAATCAAACACACATGGTTCATTATAACATACATGTTGTGTAGGAAGGTTCTGCTGGGTAGAGAAGGTTTCTTGTTTATTTTATTTGATGCAGCAAGATAATATATTCCTCATTCAAGATCACCTTGCATACCTTTCTCCCTTCATGAACATTGACATATTAAAATTTTCATCTGAGACGGATAATATTTCCCCCCGCAAAATATGTATTCCAAGGGATTATTAAAGAGTAGTTTTTCTTTTTTCTTTTCACGTTCGTCCATTCTGTATATTTTGAATTCGAGGTGCGTCCACCGAGTTGGAGGGAGTTAGCGGAAGGTGGAAGAGGGATACAGCCGCCAAACGACAATTCTGTTCCTAAATGTGTCCGTGAAGACTGTTAATTTTTCAAACCCTTTCAAAATTTGTTATTCCTTTCAAACAAATTGACAGACATTGAAATTTTGGTACACGAAAATCGATTCGATTTGCTATGCCTCACAGAACATTGGCTTTCAACTAACAACATCAACGATACTGCTATTTCTAATTATTATTTAGCGAGTTCTTACTGTCGGCAAAATTTTAAAGGAAAAAATCCACACGGAGGTACGTGACTGCGTTCGTAATGATATTTTATTTTCTCCACTGTCAGGTTACGAGAATTTCTGCGTTGATGTGTTCGAATTTTCTGCAGTTAATCCGACCGACACCGGTATTATTGTTTTGTGTATTTATAGACCTCCTCAATCAATTCTTCACATATTTTTTCAGAACTTCGAAATTATTTTAAAACACATTACACGTAAATCTACTAAATCTATCGTTATATGTGGCGACTTCAACATCGATGAGGATATTCGCACAACTTGTTAAAATATTTACCCCACTTCGGGTTTACTATTTCCCCAAGTTGTGTGAATAGCTGATATTTAGGTTTATATGTATTTTGGGATATAAAAGACAATATTCAACAGTCTTATTTCCGAGTAGGATCTTTTGAGTCCTATTTTCTTTTAAAGTAAGACGTTTTTAATACTTGGATTCAAATATTACGTTTACACTGCGAAGTGCTGAGTAAGTAAAATTCCACTTGAGTTTTAATGTCACTCCATATGGGTTTGTTTATCAAATTTTCGAACTTAAGTTTATCTCAATCGTTAAGAAATTTTTGGCAGATTTCAATCCCATGTTGAGAGTTTCATTTGAATTTAAAATCTTACGTTAAATAACATTACGCTGATTCAGATTGTCATTCATATGCTTACAAAACTTCTTTATAGTCAGAACACCCTGGTGACTTACGCAGTGGCGTTACGCTGCTTGTTGCTGCGTGTTACGCCCGCTAGTTCAAACTCGCCTATGGAATCTTTATAAAAATTTACTCCTAGTTTTCTTACAAGTCTGTAGGAGACTACGCAACTTGTGCGATTAAGGAGCCAGACATGGGCTCACTATTTCCTTTAGTTGTGTCAATTGTGAGCCCATCGTGGCGCGGTATGGGCGCGATTATTTGTACGAATTGTGTCAATAGCAAAATACCGTGGCACCTAGCTAGTCAGTGGCACGGTCTAGGCATGGTTAGTTGCACGAGTTGTGGCCAACGCGATTCACTGCATGGCAGTTAGCAAGTCAGCCATGTTAGAATTGGAAACAGGGAAGCTTCCCCATGATAAGGTTCCAAACATTTTAAAACAATATGGTGTAGTATCGTGCAAGTTTAGGTTATTTTATTTAACGTACAATGAAACCCTATAATATGTAGGAGTGATTTCTGCCACGAATTTCAACGTTATTGAAATAAACGAAGGTTAGAAAACTTGACGAAGAAACCCGTATGGAGTGACATAAGACCTCAAGTGGGATTTCAGTTACTAGAGAAATACGCAGTGTACACACTTGAATATTTAGAATCAATGTATTAAAAAATCTTACAGAAGAATAAAATAAAGCTCAAAATATCCCACTCGGAAATAAGATCATTTTATATAGTCTTTTTTATCAATAAATACATGAATCTTCCGAGCTACCACGCTGTGCCACAAGTCGTACATATAATCGCACCCAGACAACGCCATTGTGCGTTTTTATTGTGTTGACAGTAGTTTTTATTTATGAAACAAACTCTGTTCAAGAAGGTCTATAGGGTCAATCCATATTAAGTGATCCAGAAGATGTCGCCGCACCCTCTCAGAAAAATTTAATCTTTTGTGTGTTGTTTATAGTATTATCGGAGAGTTGAAAAACATAATTAAAAAAAGGTTACCATGCTTGGTTTCAAAATGGCGGCCATTTTCGTTCTTACGCGCCCACTGTTTTTGGCCTTTGTAAGCGTTTACGTAAGCATCAATTTTTCAAGATTTGTTTGGTCTAGCGCCTTAAAATCACTGACATTGTGTTTAGCTCATTCTATGCTACAGTTTCAATAGGTATTTAATTTCTATAGCTACCTGCGTCTAATTGATTTCGCGTCTTGAATTAGACGTTTGAAAATGCAATTTGTGTTTTCGAAAGCAATTTTCTAAAGGAAGGGATGAAGTCTCAAACTTAAATATTTTTGTGCATACACACGCACTTACCTAGATACTGTGTATTTACTTTCACCCTCGAGACATGTCTCCTTTCCAGGTTATAAGCTTCCAAAAATCAAATTGTTTTAATTTTTCCGATTAATTTAAAATCGATTGACCCTATATTGGAGTGATTGTTCAATAGAACTGTAAGATATGATAAGTAAACAGAACTTAGCAAAAAAAACATTTTAAAAATTACATAATAATCATAATCATTGGATATTGTGAAACGTTGTCTGCTGAGAAAGCGTAACTGCGTGCCGTTTAAGGTAAAAACAAAGGTGCAATAAAAACTTTCGTTTCTCGAATTGTACGCTGTAGGGTCTTCTTTAATATAAATTCAGTTCACGAAAATTTGCAAGTCGCGCACTACTATATTCGTTACAAATTATGCAACATTTTTCCTGAGCACTTTCCTGACCGCTTCACAAAATCGAGTGACAAATCTGCTAATTGTCTCGTCTTCTTTCTTTTTACTTTCTCATTTACGTAGTATATATAAAATTTGCAATTGTGAAAAAATTCGAAAGCGAGATTTCGACGGAAATATCTATTTTTGGTGATTCCTGATTCTGAAAAAGTGGTTTTTGGCATAACGTCCGTCTGTGCGCACCGATTCTGAGTAAATGGATGAAACAATTTGATTCACATTTCGTATCCAAGGTAGAATTTACTTGTCGATGCACGTGCTCTAATTTTTTTACATTAAAACAAAGGATATGTCACATGAAGGTCAAATTACTCTTTCGAATATTTCTCAAAAACAGCTCCAACGATTTTGCTTAAATTTTATGTACGTGAAGTACAATTAGTATGCATTACATCCGCATAAGCGGTATTTCGCTTGAAAGTTTGGTATGGACGCAGTAAAATAGTTTGTCTGCTCCACTTACACACTAGTTTATTGTTTCAAGAAGCTTGAGTATTGTTTAGCTGTGTAAATTGTCCGAGAAGGCGTAGAATAAACTGTTGGTAAACTGAAATGAAGGATATGATAATGATAAAACACAAAGGACGACACCAAACGCACTGCTGATGCCAAAATACGAGTACTTCAATTTCTGTCTACAACGAATTTTCATTTACATGACACTTTTACGATATTTATAAGACTTATATGTCGCTATATGTTTTGAAATGATATGAATATTTATTTTACTTTCAAATTTCAAATGAAAGATAGTAATAAGTTCATCTAGCGACTTTGAACAAGAGTGGAAACGGAAATATAGAGAACCACGCCAGAAATGACCCTTTCACTTCAGAATTTTTTCTCACTCTTTGCTGCTGACGGAGAAACGTATATGAGAAAGTATGTGCAATGGTTTTTCACCGCTATTTGCATCTTACATGTGAAGTACGGGACATATATTTAAGGTGTTAATTCAGTGAAACAATCCGATGATACGTAAGAAACCTCGAAATCTGAGTTTAGCGCACATGAGTCTGAATATATATGGAATCTGAGTACGGTTCTTTGAAATTGAATAAACTCAAACTCTATTTAAAAAACCCTTATGTATGTTAATCTTATTTAAATTATCCTTTATCAGTAAAATGGATATAGGTGATGAACATTCTGTTTACTTTTTCATGTACGTGGTATAGAGACAGTAATGTAACCGAGAAAAATATTTAGCGAGATTTTGAAGGATATATTCGTTTTTAGTGTCCCTCGTACCGAAAGTTTAAGAAAGTTTTTGGATTATACGACACCCGTCTGTTAATCTGTGCACACTGATGCGGTCTAAACGGATGAGTCATTATCATATTTCGTATTTAGCGTAGCGTACGTTTTCTGAAATGTTTTTATCTTTATATGAAGTACCCTTTGTATTGAAGTATAATTTGCATAAAGTATAAAGTACAATTTATCAAAAGCGGCACAATTATTTGTAAAAGCTTTACATAGAAGTAGGAAAATTATAGCCTAAATCTCGGCCGAACCATCTCATTTATTATCCGCACGGATCTCATTTATTCACTACATCAAGAGAGTTCAAAACTATTTAGTAGTGCAGATGTAGCAAACCGAGGCTGGGGAGGATGAGCTTTAGGAACGAGGAGGCGGCTGGTTGTCCCCCTCATTCTTCGTTGGCTCAACTATCGCCCACACGAACAACTAGATACTGAAGCGAAATTCCGGGTATTCGAAGAGTTTGTGTGCAAAATAGGTGCAATAAGAGCTGTATATCGGAGATGGTAGAGACAGCAGCTGCCTCCTCGACCGACGCGCCAAGTGCAGCGTTGCAAAAGGAAGAGTGACAGAGAGGAGAAACAGATAAGATCTTGGAGAGAGAACATTTTGGTTGTATTCTAAAAAATAATTTATAGTAAATGTGTGAAGTAAAATAATGTATCGTGTCGTGTAATGTCGAGATATGTAGACACGACAAAAAAGTAAATAAATGAAGAAAAAACTTGCCCATCGCGAGGTCGGAATGATTCACCTACTGGATCATTCGTAATATAAACTATCTTATTACCGTGATAGTAAATGGCAAAAATTAGTTTAATTTTGGATTCTGTACAAAATTTCAAGAAAAATAATACAAAACAATCAATTTTAAGCAGTCATATTCCCTTTAATTTAATCGGAGAGAATGAAACTATTGTTGTCAACACCTATGTAGGATACATGAAAATGATTGCTTTTTCCTTTGTTAAGTTACTTTTCGTACTATGTAGATAAGAGTCTTAAAAGTATATGAGAAAGCATGTGTTTTGATTTTGCACACTAGTTTTAACTAGAGTTAGGTTAAATAAGAGAGATAAACTTGTATTTTTTTCTAAATGTAGAACGTGATCTGGAAGTGAGCCAAAGAGAAGGGGGAGATGTATTTTTTATGGTTGGGGGATCTCGCAAATTGGGGGGGGGGATGTCATAGGGTTTCGGGGTGGGTGGACACCCCCGTGTGACAGAAATACATTTTTAAATTATTTAAATGTGAAATGCAATGCCTTAATACATTACCTGATATAATAAAAGAACTATTGGTAAGTTACATTCCGTTAACAAATACGTAATGTTATTTTTTTCTTTTTAGCTGTTGCTGTAGCATCTGGGCCAAATATTTATGTGTATAAGAACATGAGACCGTACTTCAAGTTTTCCTTGCCATTTTTAGAAGTTAATTCTCTTGAGAGGGATTTATGGTTGCAGGTCTGTTCTTCATTCTTGTATCATTATACGATATTTAAAAAAAATATTCTTATTTTGTATGTATCTATACTATCAACCAGTACTCAAACATTTGTATTTGTGAGTCATTATCTCTTTATGGGTTAAAAGAGGGGGAAATATTCTAATGAGGGAAATCTACTGTTTTCTGATATTTTACTGGAAAAGAAACTTGCTTTGTAAAAGACTGGATAACATTCAGACCTAATTATTCAAAAAGTAAGAAATTTCCAACTTTTGATTTCAGTTGTCACAAGGTTTTGACACAAGGTTTGCATGCAGAAGTTTCTGTTTTGAAATATGCGTTTCTTACATTTCTTGTTTTCTTTTCTCAGATGAAAGACAAATACATGGAAATTGATATGTTCTTAGAACTGATTCAGAATTTGAAGCAAGAAATTGGTTTTACAAATTTAAGTCCTCGGTCTCAGCAACTTTTACTTTTGGAGCCTGATAAATGGAAGAAATTTATTGAAATGTATTCAGTTACTCCTCTTAAAAACCAGGTGATTGTATTTTTTGTTTTTAACTTTTGTGTCAGACTAAAGCAGAAAAAGATTTGTAAATATATTTATATGAGGCTGCTGTAAAAAAATACAATTAACAATATATTCAATATACACATAATTATTTTACTGAGTATGAGGGTACAAGAAATTTCTGGGAAGGTTGCAGAAGAAGCCAAAATATCACTGATTCAAGACTGAATATTGAATTTAATTATTTATTGGTAAATATCATGATCAGTTGTTTTCATTTGTTTCTAAATCCGCTAACACCCGCTACAACGTGACCGAGGAATGGTTTTATTCAAAGGTAATTACCAAAAGCGTTGATACTTTTATCCCACTGGGAGACGAGTCGATCAATTCCAATTTTGTAGAAAGAGGTAAGTCGCTGACGGATCCACAACCGCACTCACTTTTGCACTTATTCGTCCGAATGAAACCGATATCCAAAGATGTGAAAATCACAAGGTGAAAGGTCAGGGCTGTACGGAAGATGAAGTGTTTCCCAACCAATTCGCGGAAGCGTAGCCTTCGTCAGATTGGTAGTATGGGGGCGAGCATTCTCATGCAATAGGATGATTCTGTCCGACAGCATTCCTGAGCGTTTTGACTTTATGGCGCGTCGCAGTTCCTGCAAAGTGTCTGCATAGCGCTGCGCATTGATTGTGGTTCCACGCTCGAGGAAGTCGCCAAGCAGAGGACCCCTGCTGTCAAAGAAGAAGATCACCATACCCATTGTTGGTTTTGCCGTTTGCTCTCGATCTCGAAATGGCGGCACTACGTTTCGTTCCATGACGATACGGGACAGAAACGCATACTATTCCTCGTGGTACCGCTGCAGATGACTCAGACATGACGCCATTCTGTCAGTCTTTTGTCCCTCCGTCAGTTGACGTGGAACCCACTGCAATACAGATGATTTTTGTTAATGGCATGCACGGAGCCATGGCTAATGTCGAACTGAACACGAATTTCTTCCTCCGTGATTCGTCGGATTTCCCGGATAAGGACATCAATCTGCCCTATCACGTCAGGGGTAATGGCTCGACGAGCCTGTCCTTGGCGCGCATCGTTTTGCAGTGATGAACGCCCTTCTCGGAATCTCCTGTCACTCGAACACTCGTCAGGGACATGCAGTGTTCACCATACACAGCAGACATACGACAACGAATTTCGTGTACTCCAGCACCCTCAGCCATCAGAAAACGAGTCACATCTCTACTCTTCTTTGCTTGCCTCCATTTCTGCAGCTGGACGAACACACTAGACCAGTCCGCGCACCAACAACGCAGTATCGATAAGTAACAACAGTGTTACCACCTTTCGCGCGGACTGTGTGTTATGGCGGGTGTTCGATTTTCATTTGGCTGCCCCTCGTATTAAATAATGAAAGACTTACAACTTTTTGTGGACGAATAATATATATTACGTAAAAAGAGCTCACATCGTTTCGACTTTGTTTTAAGTCGTCGTCAGGTGATCAAATAATAACAAAGTATATCAAGAAACATGACAACAAAACATTGAACGTGATATTGAACATTAATATAAACACAAAATATGTTTACAAAAAAGCAGAAAATACACAAACATGTTATACTATTGTATTGTATTCACCAGATAGCTTTGCAGTGTCTGTGGGTAAATTCAAATTCCCGTGTGTATTTTTTATAAATATCATTTCTGGTGTACGTTTGTATTAATTAACTTCTTTGACCAAAATTAATGTATTTTCTCAATTCATCAAGTGATCATTATTAATGCAACTTGAGGTAACTGCATTTTATTCACCTGATCTTAAATTTCGTTTGTGCTCCTGGATTCTAGTTTTTAATCCTCTTTTTGTTTGACCTACGTAGCATTGCAATCTTTACATTTTATTTTGTATACTGCGTTGCTAGTATTCATGTGATCTTTCTTGTCCTTCTCTTCGTTATCAAATTATTTCTTTTGATCTTTTTTATTGTTGCGTATGACATTAAATGTGTATGACACTAGACATTTCACATTCAACAGTTGGTGACACTGTAGCCCACGCCAACTCGAACTCTCCTTTTCTCTTTGCTTTTTCCGTCGCCACTTACATACTTGTATTGTATGTACCTTCATACGTATTTCAATAAATCGTTTTTGTTTAATGGCCGGTTTTGTTATTTATTAACACACAAATACTAAAGTGGTGTCAGAAGCGGGATAAATAAACAACATGGGGTGTGTTCAAGAAAAAAGTGAAATTTGTGTGGAATGTAACCTCAACGCGTTCACGCGCCAAAGAACAAAGATCAACAAAGAACAAAAACCAAGGTTAGTTTATTAGTGCACAATTTGTCTTCATAACGGCAAAAGGAGTATCAATGGAACTTCTTCAAGCTCATTCTGAAATGATCGCTAACGCATGCTCTCAGATAATCCGCCGTTCCAGGCGCAACCGGAAATGAGTCTGCGTCACCACCACCGCCTCGTCTACCACAGTTTTCGATGCCAGCATACCGCGACGCCGATGGGACCACCATACGAGACTATTTCACATAGTTCACCTGGCCGCTCGGATTGAGTAAGGTACCTAAATCGTGCATGCACAGTACACACGTGTTTACATGGGCGACGAACTCAACGACGCTGTGGACATTCTCATAAGTCCCGTCGATCCGGAAACTCTCTCCTACAACGACATCAGGTCAAAAAATGACGGACCATTTTGACGCTCGCTGCAACAAATATGATGAGAGCATACACTTCCGGAGTATCATGTAGAGGGCAGGTGAGTCGGTCGCCAGCTTCACCCTCCGATTAAGACAAGAAGCAACATACTGTGAGTACAGTTAATTTTTAGACCGCATGTTAATTGAGCAATTGCTTCAAGGTTTGGAATCGAAAGATATGTACGACGAGATTATTGCCAAGAAACCGGAAAGCTTCTCCGCGTATGAGATAGAACGCGCTCTCGATGCCACCTGGAATACCACCGACGAGGTTAAGAACCCGAACGTAACCTGAAAGTTCGATTTAACCTATCGGATAGGCTGTGAGAAACCACAGTCACGGAAGGACGGTTACCAATAGAAACAGGAGACCTGCCAATCGAAGCGTCAACAAGAATCACATCCAGTCAATTAGGAAACATCACGTGACCACTCATCTTGTGCTGGGTGTGGTGGGGACCGTCCACGTCTTAAGTGTGAATCCCTCAACGCTGATTGTCGGACATGTGACAAAAAGGCCACATTTGTAGAGTATGCAAATCGAAACCGAAGCAGCGGAAAACATATCATGTGACCGAAGAAGAGCAACCATCTGACGACATCAAAGTCATATACCACTTCAGCAAAATTGAGGTTATCGGAGCAATCCAATCACCAGGGAGAATGTTGATGTCACCAGGCAGTTGATGGTGGTAACATTGAGGGATTTACCGTCAAGATGGAACTCGATTCCGACGCCCCCTGTTCACTGATGAGGAAAAAGAGGTTATGTATGATGAAGTCAAATTTTGCTTTAAAGAAGACCGATCGTAACTTTGCTAGTTACACTCGCCACCGCATTAACTGAATCGCCAAGACGTCAGTCACGGCAACCATAGGCACTACATTGAGGAACCTCGACCTCTACGACCTTTGTGTATGATGAATTCAAAACGTTCCTTTGTCGAGAAGGGGTCTCTGAGTTCGTATACGAGATCAATTTCAAGTAGCTTTTTGAAAACCAGGATCAGTCAACCAAATTTCCCTCAAGCAGTCTCCGTCCTTCGACCAGCAAAAAGAACTTGTTAGCACTCTAAACCACCACCAGGATGTCTTCAGCGACACCCCGGAAAGCTGTCAGAACCACCAGCGAAGATGCAGTTGAGGATGGGGCCACACAAATCTTCGCACGAGCACGTGACGTTCCTGTAGCCTTGCGAGGTACCTGTGCCAAGGAAATTGATGCCAAAATAGTGTCCGGTTTCTAAAATAGAGTAGAGTACTCGGAGTGGGTATCAGCGACTCATGTCGTAAATAAGAACGACAATTGCGTCGATTAACACACGATCGAAAAAATGGACCAACAGTTCAATCGGATGCGCTGTGCCAACCTCTTCTGCTCTTGGACGTCACGCTCATCTCGACGTCGATGATGAATTCAGCCACGCCCTCACACGCAACACTCCGATTAATGGCCTGATTCGTCCAATTCGCGCTGTCTACGGAGTAGCCATCACTCCCGCTACGGCAGCGGCGAATGGACACGGTTTTGCAGAACTTCTCAAATGTCGTAAAGTTTTTTGACGACACCATTGTTTTTGCAGATAGTTTTGAAAATCTGATACAGGCCTTCACCGCAACACTGGAGCGCTTTCGTCAACACGACTTTAAGCCCAACCGAGCCAAGTGCAGCTTTGTAGAACCAGTCCTGGACGCTCTTGGCCATAAGATCGGTGCATCAGGTGTCTACAAGTCTGATGCGCACATCCTAGCAGTACGGGACGCGCCGAAACCGATGACTCCAGAGGAACTCCAATTGCTTTTTGGTAAAGTGACTTACTACAGCGCCTTCATCCTCAACTTATCATCGAGAGATCGACCACTCAGAGACATGCTGTTGAAAGACCCTCTCGTCTGAACACCCGAAGGAGACAGAGCCTACCAAGATATCAAAAACCTTCTAATCTCGCCCCAGGCCCTTATGCAATGTGACCCAGCACTACCACTTTAACTGGCAACGGTCGCCAGCAAAACCGGACTAGATGCAGGGCTGTCTTATCGTCTCAGCAACGGCCAATTGCTTACCCAGTCGGATGTCAGCGACGGAGCAGAGGTATCCCAAAATTGGAAAGGAAGCTATCGCCATCATCTGGGCAGTGCAGAAGTTTTTCACCTATCTGCATGCTGCATCGTCAACGGCCAGGTGAAAATTGCGACAAACTGGATCTCGAAACTTCCTGCTCTGACCGCAGGTATGCTGTCCACTGCACCAACCGTCTCAACTCCCAAGTCCGTGCGAACATCCACCCGGCCTGTTCCGGTAAACCTGGGTCACATCCCCATGTGCTAAGTGACTTCAGGCGGCTCTAATGCTGTTAGCACTTAAATTTGCAAACGCGTTTGCATTCGCATTGATTTGGATTGGGCAACTGTTATAAATCGTATTACAAATGTCTGACATACAGGTTTTTTTAGATACACGATACAACAATTTTCATTGATACAAATTGAACATAATTAAAGCATAGTGATTGATCTAAAAATATTAATTAAATATTGTGAAATATTTATTTCTAATTACAAATAAATGAAATATTGTCTTGAATCATTGTGTACCATGAGTAATAGTCTTAATAGAAAAACAATAAATTACTTTGCTGCATTTTGCGACCGTAAACAACCAACATTGGCCCGATGGTTGAGATTGTTTCTTTCTCACCAGATCAGAAATTCTCGGGGCAGTCTTTGCAAGAGCACAACAAAGATCATCTTCCGCAAGAAGTGTACCTCCGCATTTAGAATTGGTAACCAAAAAGTTGGAAAACTCTATTTCACAAAAATTTGTTATTGGAAATGGAAGAAGGCGCACCACAGTCTCAGACGGAACAGGATATGACAGGAAACACTTGATCCATAATTTTGTAACGGACATTGTAGAGAAATCAGTTCTCGCTGCATCGCTGTTAATAAGTTCAAGGAACTCCTCTTACGCTGTCTCAGGAACATCTCCAACTTCGACTGTGAATGAGCTTCTGGCAAGTGCACGTGGGTTGTCAGGTAGATTTGGAAAGTACGATGAAATTTCATCTGCAAAAATGTGCAAGTGTCCTTTTACGGACATTATCATCGTACTCATTTTGTCTGGTTCAATGCCTTGTTCCTCAAAGAAAGTAGATAAGGTGGGCAACATTTAAATTCATTTTCATTCAATTTTTTACCTAAGCTGAAATTTTATTTGGAATGATCGTATCTTTTCATTTTGTACTTGCAGTCATAAATTTCACTCATTTAAGATGGAAGAATATGTCAACCATGCAACTATTTTCAGCAATTCACTTATATCTCTACAAATACTTTGAACTACGGTCTTGTTTTCTGATTTAAAAACGTTTTGAATTCATCACGAAGATCAAAAACATCTTTTATAACTTTTTCTCTCGACAACTATTACTCTTAAGTGTGAAATAACAGGACATCCAACTCGTTGCACTGTTGTGAAAACAGTCTACTGTTTAAAGTGCACGCATTTGCAAAATTGCCGGAACTTATGAAGTTTTTCATTACTATTGTGGCTTCGTCTTCGTTGCTAATATTTGCCAGTGAGTTCCGATGACTTTTGATTGCTCATTAAGTAGCAAACATTGATATCCAGATGGACATCCCAACGTAGCTGGATCACCATCTGTGCAAACACCACAAACATCTTATGCACGTGTCGAAACCATCACGAGGAGTAGTTGCAACAAAGAAGGTCACCACCTTTAACATATCTCACGTAAACCAGTAACTGTGAATAGTTTGCACCGTAGAATCTGCACATTCGTCAAATATTGGAAGTGGAGCAGATTTAATTTCCTGGGTTACCTGATCAAGACATGTCGTGTACTGTTCTGCGGACAGTGTCGTTAGATGTGGCAATTTCACTCAATTTCGTTACAAATGCATCTGCGATCATAACTTGAACAATGTCTTTGGGCGCTGGCAATCTTCAACAATAGTGTATGGTTTTATAGCTTTGGTGATTCACCAAATATGAAGCTTCAACGGCTTCTACGTGCTTTTTGTGATATTTGCCACCAGTGTCAAGTCTGGCAGCTTTGCTTCTAAAATAGTTTGTATTCTTGCCGGCAAAGCTCGGATGCTTTCTATCAAAATGGCGTTTTAGTTTGTCCTGCTTCATAGATATGGAACTTCACAACGAATAACTCATTGCGATTTTTTCAATTCCTGCTGTAATTATTGAGGAAAGACCATACTGTAAAAAATCCTCAGAGAGTTTCCTTTTCTTGGCGTTTGGGGTGGTTTGCTAATGAAATTAATATAAAGCGATAGCTTTAATAATACAAAAGATGATACATGGTATAGTTCAGTCAATACAGTTCATTAATGATATACCATTCTGTGTGTTGTTTTTTACACACCTTTTACTACCATAAGGGGGCAGAATTCATATCAATCACAGCAATATAAAAATACCTGTCAATCAGTATCTAGATGAATTTCCCCTGGTACATATAATTTTTGCAGTAGTTGGGTTTACTGTACCGATTTTACATTCACTCAGTAATTATAATTCATAAAGTATCGTTCTAGCTCCAATACTGCTGCTTTCAACACAGTAGCTGCATTTAACAGAGTCACTGTTTTTAACACAGTACATATTCTCTCCACATATGTGACTGATCCGCATAAGTACATTATGGTGGTAACCCAGTCACATAAACCTGTATTATATTTGTATGTAATGATGTCATCACGCCGTGTAAGCGGGCTTATTTGCATGGCTGCGGACAGAGGAGCGCTGTCTCAGTTTCTAAGACCATCAGAGAAGTGTTTTCCGACGTCTTGGGCGACACGTATCAAAGGTTGAGATGGTCTCAGGTGATCCACAGGTTGAGAACCGTTGGTTTATGGCCCATCAGACTGATGATGTGTTTGATATACTCTTGCATCTTTGTATGAAATTCTTTTGTAATCGTTATATTAAAATTATTTGAAATTCTTTTTTAAATGTTTACAGACTGTGATCACTTGTATGACAACATTGAACAAAAACATGGCAGAACATGATGCTGTTAAGTGCTTAGTGTTTGGAACTGAGAGTAGGACGGTTTACATTCTGGACCCAGAAGCATTTACTGTCCTTGAGAAAGTAAGTCCTCACACCTGAATGCATTGAGTTTTTTTAAATCCGAACTTATTATAACGTAATGAGATTTTTATATTTATTATTTGATTTCATTTAATTTCATTCAAGTCTGATTTAATTTTTATTTATTTTATTCGTTTAATTAGATTTATTGTTGGGCGACATTTATAATATTTTAAGTTTTGAATATTCTTATCTCAGGGTTTTCTTATCACTCAATCGTTGAATTCGGAGACACTGATGCTAATTGGATATGACTAGTCACAAATACATCGTGGTTTATATTTCCAACAAAATTCATCTCATGAACATCAGTATTACAATTAAATCATGCATTATCATCAATATTCGTAAGGAATTACCAACAAAGTAAAAAAAACAACCCTTACTTCTGTCCCCGCCACTCCAAAAGAATAATATTCTGCTTAAACATATCGCAAATATTACCGAAACTATTGGTAAAACTTACTCCATGTACAAAATTAAAGAAGACGAAATTTTAAATTTAAAAAATTGTATTCATTTCCTTTGTAAGACCAATACTTAGAAAGTTATAGGCATTGAAGATTTTCGGATTTACGTGGAGTTGGGCTTCGGTGTAGTTTTCCCATCGTAATCGATATTTGTAACGCACTTACCTATCTATATATCTATACTAATATATATTCTCTATGTGTGTATAAACATAGCAGGGGGTATAGGATATTAGGTACCCGTCGCGCGCATAGGTGCCATCTTACAAGCCGCAAATCTCTATCTCCCCACCCTTCAAGGAAACTTCGGTGGGTAAATCATTATTGATGTTCGTTTATTAAGTGCCGAGGCGAGGTCGGGGATTTGTTTATAACTTTTGAACAGTTAAAACATTATAAATGCGGCTTGGCTTGAACGATACTAGAGATGTATCTCTTTAATAAAGTATTGAAATTTTTTTTTTATCTGTCATAGTTTCCGAGCGCTCGAATTTGTTAACTTTCAAACATTAATAACAATTTAAGCAAAACATCTGTGATGGCCAGAACTAAGTATGTTGGTTAGAGCCACATTATCTAGCGATTTATGCAAAAAATTTGAGTTAGACAATTTGGGTAGAATCAGCCTTTTTACCGTATATTTACAATGACTTATATATACAATATACAATGGCAACTAGAACCCTATACCTTTAAAAGTACTGGTCCTACAAATAAAACGAATACAATTTTTTTTTGAAATTTTACCTTCTTTAATTTCGTATATGGAATATGTTTTACCAATAGTTTCGGTAATATTTGCCAAAATCGTAATAAAAAATGAGCCTTGAACCCCCTCCTCAATCCTCTCTCCACTCTCCACTCTCCTTCAGGGCGTTTAGTATGTGAAACAGTTTGTACTACAAATAAGCAGCCAAGTTTCAAAGCTGATTTTCCCCCTCGATCTCTCTTTTGACTTTTTCCAATTACACAGAGTGGGTAAAGAAAGTATTGTAATCGGTCGATTTTTTTTTTTTTTGAGATCTCTTCGGAACTTGCGAACTGGCTCCAGGAGAGTCTATTCTCAAATTTTGGCGATGGTGTCCCATGTCGTATGTAGTTAAGAATTTTGTTCCCTCGTTAACTCACGAAACAATTGCTGTATCGAAACCATCTTGAGATTTGACTTGAAAACGTTGGGAACAGAAGCCTTTTTCTGGACAGAAGCTCGTTCCGACTTCATTTAGACACCGCGCTCCTTTGCCTGTTTCTTAATATCAAAATTTTGAAAATGTACGTAGAAGAATTTTTGATGGTCAGTTAATTCTGCATACAGATTGCTAAACAGCTTCTTGGAGGCGATTTTTTTGAATCTGTCATTAAGGCTGTTCCATAGAGTTTATTGTGAAATATAATTCATGCAATCTTTACTTGAATATGTTATTATGATTTTTAGAATACCATTTACTGTTATGATAAATGTTTTGCAATAGATTGATTTTAGAAATATGTTTCTTCGTTAATAATTGTAATATATTATTAATGTTTTGATTTTTTAAAATTGTTAGTGTTATGTAGGGTGTTTAGTGCCATGAGTTTGATTTATGAATTGTGATTGTAAAGTTGTGTGGGGCGCACTCCAGGTTTTTTGCATCAGTAGTCGACAGCGTCGAAAGAGAATGAGCCCTGAGTCGCCATGTTTGGATCTCAAATGTTCTTTACTCGTAACAATTCTGTTTATATCAACATGCATGAATTCTTCATAATATTAGAGAAACATCTTACATGCACAAAATAGTTGACAACAATAAAATATGAAGCATCTTTGGATATTTTTGCCTTAAAGAACCTACAGTGACTGGATTTGGAAACTGAAATCTCGTATTTAGAGAATTGCTCGAGAGTTCTGGAATTCAAATCGAAGTTTAATAAAAGCTTTCTTAGCGGTTACCGGTTTCATTTCTGACATTCAGACTAATGACCAAAACTGCTTTATCAAAGATGTCTTATTGCTTCATTCCTGTCATAAAATGCACTTTCATGATTTAGAAGGAATTAAATATTTATCAAACATTATACCGGAGCCAGAAAGTACTCCAAAGTCTAATTATTTGGTTCTAACACCAGAAATGCCGAGCACTGATGCACTGTCGAGAACTGGTGCGTTTGATAAACAAAATATATTATTTTCCTTTCAATTAAATGTTTCGTGGAAGCACCAAGAAAATTAAAAGTGGAGTTGTCTGCACCACTTTTTCGGAATCAGAGACACTCAAAACGGATATTTCCGTTAAAATTTCGCGACCGAATGTTTTTTACGATTGCAATTCTTTCTCTACACCTCGTAAATAAGTAAAAAGAGAAGTTTAAAACTCAGTTATGTCATAAATACGTCGTGTTTGGGTTAATTTTTATTGAAATTACGCGTGGCATTAAAATACTATAAGATAATACGAATGAAAGTAAAAATGCTCAATTAAAAGCACTTAAAATGACTCTGCAGTAAGTGACTCAAGAAATCCATTGGCGATAGGTCAGTCGGTTAGCATGAGGGAGGCGGCGGGACAAGTCACTAGGATAAGTGTCGAGTTTAATGGCACCCAAAATTTTTAATCCCTTTCATCTCTATGACCGCGAGAAAGTGTCGATTTGAAGAAGTCCGACTCAGAATCGCTGGGCTGACGTCACGTCAATATTTTCTATATACTACGTATATGAGAAGGTAAAGACATTCTATATTGATGTTGACAACAGCAGTTTAATATTCTGCGTATAAAATAAGGGGAAAGTGATTGTTTGATGATGGCTATCGTTTGATACAATTTTTCTTGAAATTTTGCGCAGAATCCGAAATAAAACTATTTATTTTTTGTCTTTTACATGGACGGTAAAAAATAGTTTGCACTAAAAAGATATCCAGTGAGTGAATGATTCTGACCGCAAGGGTAAGGATGTTTGTGTGAGCGAAAGGTGTCTGGCTCAAGGCATTTCGGAATGAAGAAGGGGTGACAGGGAAGAATGTAGCCAGCCGCCTTCCGATATTTTACAGACTATAGATTTCTAAAGCTGATACGTCCCTACATCTTTACTACTGTATAGTTTTTAACTCTCTTGATATAGTAAATGAGATCTATGCGGTAAATTATTGAGGTAATAATTCGTCTGAGATTATTTTTCTACTTCTATGCCAAACTTAAAAGAAAAAAAATTGAGCCACGTGTGATAAAACTTTCAAAATGTACTTTAATACAGAGAGTACATGATGTGTATACCAAAAATAAAAACATTTCAGAGCTCGTGAATCAACAACTAACATGTGCTGCACTAAATTCGAAATTGACTCATCTGTTTAGCTAGAACAATTGAACAGGCAGACAGACGTTGCGACCACCACATATACTCGGATAATGTGCTTCAAGAAAATATTTATTCAAATTTTTAATTCATATCACTTTTTATTTATTTATTGATAAATTAATATTTTTTTATAACTATGATAATCATAAGTTCAATCCTATCCAAGTAAGAAAATGATTAAAATCTAAAATGTCTTGTGTTGGAAATCAACGACTGCGTTATTGAAACAGATGTTTTATAAACATAATTTTAAAGTAAAAATAAACAAATAGTTTATGCCTATATTAAATAAATCATTTATAATCGTCAATATACTAAATGATTTGAATACAGCGCATGTCATTCTAAGATTTAACAATTTTGTAGTTGCTATTTTGTAATAAATTTGGAAACATTTTATTTTTACTCGGTATTGGGATAAAGGTGTGATGAATAAAGTTTCGGTGCATTGTATGTAGTTACCTGTATGTATTCCTCCATATTGAACTAAATTCATTTGATTATTAAACAATTTGCAAAAGATACTCCATCATCGACATCGTCAATCAAAAAACATTAAAAACCGAAGCATACTGGGTTTCATGAAAAACGGACTTTGGGAAACATATAAACTTAGCAGAGGATATGACTAGGTCCCACAAAAGCAGGCAACTGATCCCATAATGCTACGCCCTGTTGGATGGGAAATGATTAAACGAAGCCCCCAGGCTGGATGCGGATGTCGTATAGCGAGGTTCTTGGCCATCTCAGGAACATGGCCATATCAAAACCTTAGGTGAAATATAGTTATAATTATACTCGTTCTCGACAGTAGAGACGAACCTGTCAAACGGGGATGTCAATAAAAGTTGAAAATATGTGAGGAGTTATAATTGAAATTGGCTTTCAAGTTCTCCATCTTCATCACATCGTCGTCGTCGCCACCTTCACTATCATTCTTTGTGTAAGTTGTAGTCCCAGGAGGCAGAAACTCCATTGTTTCTTTCGAAAATGATAACTTTTTTCTATGCCTCTTTCGGGAGCTGCTTATGAACGGATCCCTCTCTCTTCAGGAGAAGTCTATTTAGAACATCTCTGTTGCACACTGAACGGTTCAATTTTCTTGAATCGTTTAGACGATGAAGTATGAAATATTTATTGTGTGCTTCGGCTACTTCCTCTGAGAAGGGCGTGTTTGATTACAGCAGCCCAAAGACGTGACAGTAAAGTTGCGCGACAAGGTGCCACAAATATTAAAAAATGCCATCTGTCTCTAGACCGCGTATACGAGAATGTAAAAAGAATGTTTATCATCTATATCCATTTTACTCGCAAAGGATAAATTTAAGTGAGATTAAAATACATAATTAAGTTTAAAATTACATTTCAGCAGCTAAAATTAGGAAAGTAACAGAATATAGTTTTAATTTTTAAAATTTCAAAGGACCATACTCAGATTCCATATATATTCAGATTCATATGCGNATATATGACTTAGATTATATAATAATCTTTAGTTTAAATTAAGATAAACAATTATCAACGCAAGACGACGTAGCTGGAAAACAAGACAGACGCAATTATATTTTGGTAGATGAAAGAAAACTTGGAACTCAAAGGTCTAGACAAGAGGGGGTGGCCGATATGAAAGAAAGGGCTTTCGTCTGGGAGCCAGACGAGACATGTGAAATAAACAGTCACGCGAGGGATCGCTGAGGGTTGCGGAATCCCAAGCAGAGATCAGAGCAGGGTCTCGTAAAAGTTAATGTCTATTTAGTCGGTGGCGTGCAGCGTAGGCAAAGCACATTCGGAGTCCCAGTTGACGAGGCGAGATAAGGTTAATATTAAATACGCACTGTCTGAGAGTAACATGGAGCATGAAAAAGATGACTGGATAATTGATTTTGAAAAAAAGCGACGGAGGAGTGCCTGGGGGAAAACTTGCACTCGTCAAGAGATCTTCTGTCTTCGAAATCCAGGGGCGAGGGAGGCGGAACGATGATTTTGGAGGGGGAACGAATTGATAAAGATGAGACGCTTCTCAGACGCGGTTCAGATTCAGAGTGTTCAGATGAGAGTCGATTTTTATGAGAATTGATTTTCAGTCAGAGGAGATTCGCGAGTGACTTACAGAAGCGATCATTCGCTGACCGCGACTTACTATGCGCTCAGTTTCGTACGATGCTGCAAGTGATTCAGATATTTACCGTCATGTACGTTGAGTAATGCGCGGAGTTTCATCCGAGATTTAGAAACATTCGATTGTTAATTTGGAACATCAGAAAATTTGTTTATGGAGCATAGTTTCTGATTTGCAAATGATCGCTCAACACTAAAATATTCCGAACGAGAAGTAGGAAACCAGGGGTTCAAGCTGATCGGAGGAGGCGCGTTCCTGGAAACAACTCATCAGAACTGAGGGGGTCGAGTTCCTGAGATGCGGATCGTGAAGCTGGTGCTTAAGGATCTCCGAGGCAGAGGGGCTGACCTTCACAAAATGAATGGAAGCGTTGAATGAACTGGGACAACGCGAGGCGATCGGCTCCAGAGGGCGCCAAGGGCTATTGAACTGTTGTTCGACACCAATCTGCTAAATCTTCGAAAAAGGTAACCTAAATGCTGGAATGCATCCAACCGTATAACCCGCACAGCGAAGAAGAAATGCGTGTGCTTTGAATCTAAGATTGCCTTCGCCTAATTAAGGACGCTAAACAAAACATTAACTTTGTTCAAAAGGGCCTAATCTATATGATAAATGATCAATCACTTAATGTTGTGTAAATTTAACCATGATGTGCCTTCAGCATTTTTAACCAGTAGCGAGATAGAGTATGGTATCATTGATCGCCAATATTGCTGTGTCGTGTTATTTCGGGGGGAGTGTATGTGCACTTTAGCGAAGAAGAATGCATGATATCTTTAAGTGCTTTGTAATATTCTTGAATAAACAATCTCATGTTTTTATTTATTTTAAAGGTCTTAACTTCCTTAGAAATTTCTTTAAATTAATTANAAAAATAAAATAAAATGTACCTGAGTACAATAAAAAATTAATTAAATACTTAATTATAATTTCTTTGCCTCGGCTAGCTCTTTCTCATGGATTAATTATTAGTGAGTTCAAATTATTTAACTAAGGAAAAAGACCACACTTGGGTTCCTTCACAGGAAAACGCTTGATAGACAAATTAACTCATTGGTTTTAATTAACAACACTAAAACATACATTATGAAAACCCTCATGCAACCCCCAAAAACACACGTCATTACCGGACATGCAAAATACAAATATCACTGATTTTACTGCCGGGTTAGGTTTCTAAACAACAATAAGCATTTAAACAATTTAAATTCATAAACAAAATTGAACTCATTTTTCCAATAACAAATACAAATGACACTGAATTTACAAACAAATTTGGCTTCTTGACAAACTTTTACACTTACCATTTACATTGAAAACCAAAATTGACTGCATTCTTCTTTTACGAATCATCAAGTTCAAAAGTTCAAAAGTTTTAGGCCCTTAACAACAAATACCACTCTTACCTTCTTCTTCTCGCAGCAGCACATGACAACAGGCGTTGGATGCAACCAACGATTTCTAAATACCTCAGCTCAGTTGACAGATCAATTCATCATTGAGTGCAAGGGCACTGACATCTCGGGAGGCCCCAGACCTGGTTCCGGCGACTCTTGGCAGATGACGTCATGAATTCTTCGAACTGGCGCGCCGGAAAACCCCGTCATAAATGGAGTGCTGGAACGAAAGCGAATTTCTCACCGAGCGAAGCGTCCTTCGATGACATCAGGCGAAGTACGAACAGGAAACATCGTTGCTAATAAAAGTTCACCGCGTGAAATAATTCTCCGGATGAATAAAATAAAGTTCGATCAGATTCTCAGAATCTGAAATCGAAAACTGAGTGCCGACTAGGAGTGAAAGTGTTCAACATCGTGAGCACCGAAAAATCCGAAGTCTCAGCTCCAAAATATCGAATGAGCGTATCAGCGTGCGGTCCGCAATCATAAGCACCGAATTCTAAAATGAGCATCTCAGCTCGTCGAAATAATTATGAGACTATGAGCGTCTGAGCAAAAACCATGAGAGCGAATTTCCCTTCTGCGGCCGTATAAATGAGCTTTTCTGCCACTATGCCCGTCTTTCCATTTCCGAAACTTCTCAAATTTGAATTGTCACATGACTGACGTCAATACGATCAAAATCCCCTCTTCGGGGCGTCAGCTACGATTGGTCCTTTTAAGTGCATTGCGTTCTGCGTGGGGCCAATCTTTGGGTTTTATTTCTAACGTTTTTCCAACCGCTGTCTTCGGACGGTTTTTAACTCCAACGACGTATGTTGTTTACTTCATGCCTTCAACGGCCCTTTAAAATTCCCAGCCCTTCAACCGTCTGGGCCCTTTTCTCACATCCCCGCCGCCTACAATTTCTTTAAAGCTATAAAAGCTTTCTGACGGGTTCTAGCCTGTCGAAGCTTTGCCTACCGCGCCTCCTAAACTTTCCGTTGCTGTTCTCTTTTTGTTCAGCAAACTGCGTATTATTTTTGACGCCAAAACAAAGCTAATTTAGATAATTGATTACTGAATTTAATTAAATCTTACATATATTCGTATGCGCTAAATTTAGATTTCGAGGTTTCTTGCGTTTCATCGGATTATTTCACTGTATAAGCACTTCAGAAACGTGACCCCTACTTCACATGTAAAATATAAAAACAAAAAGGATGATGTAACAAGCAGATTTGTCACTCGATTTTAAGAAACGTTTGACAGGAAAATCCTCGAGAAAAATGTTGCATAATTTGTAATGAGGTTAGGTGTGCGGAACAGCAGATGTTCGTGATTTTAATTTATATTAAAGAAGAACGTATAATTCGAGAAACGACAGTTTTTATTTCATGTCCGTTTTTTCTTTAAACCGCATACAGTAACGCTTAACGCTTTCTTAGACTACGGCTCCCAAGATCCACTACCATTGCACATCACTCGAGATATTTTGATTATTACATTAGTTTTAAAATTTATAAGATTGGTTTTGGCAACGTTCTATCCATTTGTAATATCTAACAGTTTGTCTCACAAGGAACGTAAAAACTATTGTTAACACAGTAAAAATTGATTAATTCCTCACAAATCTGATAAAGTACTGTTACAAAAACACGCAGGCTCCCGAACGACAATATATGAAAAAAAACGAGATACAAAAATGAGCTCCGACCTTGATCACGCACATTAAACTTACTATTTTTAAAGCATTTTTATTATTCAACTATTAAATACCCCAAACTTCCACCGCCCCCCAACCAAAACCAAATTCAATGACGCAGTTTGCGTCACGACCCCTCCTTGTGAGCGCTCCAGAATTTGTGTTCACATACGAACATTACACCCCATTATTAATGTCATGTTGGCATAGCATAAAGTATTGATTCCTTCTTTTTATTTTTACCGATCATTGACTCTCATGTTCCTCGATCGTCTAGAATTATTAATCAGTCGAAATATTAAACTTATAAACAAATTTGGAATTTTGGTATAATTAATTTACCCATTTATCATTAAAAAGTTACAGCATACATTTTCCATGTAAAAACTATAGTGTAAAAAATACATTTATTATAATTGCAGCCTTAAAAGTAATTTCAGCCTCTACTCGGTTTTAAAAAGTAGTTAATGGTGTTACATTAGGGACTGTATTGCATTTTAATACCGGGTATAGATAGGTAACATTAATAACTATTTACTATTTAAACATGACAAACTAGCACCAATACTGTTTACTTTCTAAATATTCCTCATCCAAGCTACGTAATTACGGCACTTAACAAGGTCAGCCATGCAATCTGAATAAGTAATGACCGTAAAATAATTTAAGGCACTTGTGGTCTAACTAAACAGTTCCTGTCTGGTATTTTGCCTCGCTTTGAAGTGGCAAAGAAGAAATGCTATTGATTTTGTATATACATTTACAACGTTACGAAAACACATGCACCATTCTTCACAGGTGACGCAAACGAGCTTCAACGTGCAATAAATCCAAAGGAAAAGAAAAGATATACGAGTGTTCTATGAACGATAAAAATGTAGTTTACAAAATAAAGTGTATTGCTAGTTTGTAATGCTAGTTATATAAGTCAAGCAAAGAGAGGATTGAAAACTAAAATACAGGAGCGAAAAACGAAATTTAAATACAGAAGACCACTATCCCATTGTATGGAAAATGAAATATAGAAATATAATTTGATGATGGAATAGGGCAACACTTAAAAATTATTCGAATAAACAAATTTAACTATTGACGTAGGTTATATGGATGATTGAGTGATATTTCGCATAGCCAAGAAGTTCAGTTCTTTTAATTATTTTAGTGAAGTACACGTTTTTTAAACTTTTAGTAAAGTAATTATTTTTGTACCTTTTTTTCCTATTTAGTAAATATCCTGTGAGTATCCTGTTCCGTCAGTGTATCTCTCTCTTACTTCCGTGCGCTCTCTAGTAGGCGATTGTCACCTCGCTGGATGTGATGGTGCGAAATGCATCCTATCAACCGTATTGCTTGTACTAACGGCCAAGAGGTGCGTTGAGGCTGTGTTCTTTGGCCACTGGTGAAGTGACCTGCGCTGTCGCATTTGCGTTTGAAAGACACACTTAGACCCTCTTTCATGATGACTTGTCTTAAGTCACAAGATGTGCAAGCCTGGCAATCGACCCTAAGCTAATTTTAATCTGATCCAGTACGTCGACATAGGCAATAACGATACGTGGGTAACCAGTCCTAGAAAATACTCTTATTCTGAATACTGACAGTCCACCTCTATGACCAGTTCATTGTTACTTCGTTCTTCACGTTTCGTATTTCCAGTCGTGCTAAGATTTTCTTCAAACTGCGTTGTATACCAGTGATGTTAGATATGATCCCACGGAGGAAATCATGGTTTCGAAACCGTATCGCGATTATTATAATCGAACATTTTTCGTGTAAAAGGGTTCGACATGGCGCGTACATAGTTTGTGACAGTGGATGTCTCTGTGTGGAACACAGTTCTCCAATATTGTGTTCGATGTTCTGTGATGTCCAGGGATATACAGCCTTCCTCCAAGACCCATTGTGAGAACCTCTTCCCTGAATGGTGTGAAGCTTCCTTTGTACGATAGAAAGGTTTCTAAAACCTCAGTTTAGTTCTCATATATGACTTGTCTTTGCATGCAATGAGAAGTATGCAATTCTCATGGAAGATACAGATAGTTATTACTGTCTTCTACTTTCCAAAGTAGAATGTACTTGAGTTATCTTGAATTATTTGGTTAATCCCTTCAGTCATAATCGCAACAGAGACTTTTTACTCTTGTTTAGGGATCATTCAGTACGAAACGATCCAAATAAAACATAATTGGTTGCTCGCCCATTTTTAAAATCATGTTGTCTCTGTAGTTTCCCTTATAATTCTGGAGTTGAAAACCACTCTAAAAATCGAACTCAGGTCGTTTACGTGAGTCGGACATTTGTCCTCCCGCTCGCGTATTTTCGTGTTTGTTGACATTTACTTTATTGCTCACTTCTCATTCTCTATATAACTCAAACAAGAGCCATTGCGTAGATCATGTTTCATAGTATGCTATTGTAAGCGTTGCCAATGTTAATATATTTTGTTCTTAAAAAGGATTTATAGTCTACATTGTCTTTTGTATGTCCGTCACTCATTTTACCCCAAGATTAATTGACAAATTAAACGCAAGTTGGTGAAACTTCTGAAACATACTATGAAAACCTATAGAATAAATGTTTTCTTTTGAAATAGTCAAACGACCCAATATTTTGCGTTGAAGAAGACAATTCGTTTAGGAAGGGGAGGAACAAATTGACCTAGGGCGCAAGTACCTCTACGTCGGGCCCTGGCAGTTGGTCTAATTGATTTACGGGAGTTCCTCCTGTGAAGATACATCTACGATGAAAATTTTCTCGTTTTATTTTCAGATGTCGATCAGTGGAGAAAATAATAACAGGAATACGGTTCCCGTGCATCTAGTAACGACGGGTCTGTTTGATGTGGAATACAGAATCGTTATGAGTTGCAGGGATGGAAGTATTTGTATGTTGAGAAGAGGTTTCAAGGAAGCGAAGGTTTTGGTGCAACTCAACGCCCAATTAGTCTCTATGGTTGTGTATCCTGAAAACAATCACATCATTGTGGCAGATATGGACCGGACAATTCTGTGTTATTCGAGGAAGGTAATGCAATAATTTAGCGTTTTGTAGGATTCTATTTTTGATCATAGTGCACTCCATTCAATCTCGTTTCACGTGGCCTGTTTTTCTCCAATATTGTGTTCGATGTTCTGTGATGTCCAGGGATATACAGCCTTCCTCCAAGACCCATTGTACGAACCTCTTCCCTGAATGGTGTGAAGCTTCCTTCCCACCATCCCAAAGTATAGACAATTTTTTATGTTTGGAAAAATATGAACCATGGTAAACACGACTGGAGTCGCTCTTAACCAGGAAGTCACGATGTGTACAGAAAATCAATTTTCATCACGCCATGGTTGTTCTGGTTGGGACGTCGACAGAGTAGGCCGGGGAGTTTGGTCGTGTCGGGTGGTCTGGGGATGTATATAGTATAATCAAATTGTATTTTAGGATTTCCTGCCATCATAGTACATTTATTAATCCTTGGTTGCTTTATGCGACATTTATTCCCCAGGGTAGGAAACAGTGGGAAATGAAAACGTCAAAAAACGTCACTTCGATGGCTGTGATTCCATTGCATCATCTTAGTCTAACGTTGCTCGCTGTCGCCGTCACTGGTGGAACAGTTCAGATCTACCACGGCAGACAACTCGTAGATGTGGTCACAGTTCCTGACACTGTGTCTGCTCTTCGATTCGGACATTTTGGACAAGAAGAGAACACTTTTATAATGGTAACTGTGAGTAAGTATGAGGGACATCGAAGTGTGATACTCATCTAATTAAACGAGCTCTTTTGTGGAACGCAATCTGTCTCTCTTTCAACCTCAACAGATGGAGATAAATTTAATATATGAATTTCTAGAATAGTGAATTTCATTGATGGCTACGTATTTATTTTTCCCAGATAGAAGTTCATATAGGAGGACATAAATCTTACGCTTTTTATACAAGCAATAATTATAAGCTTAAATTGGCTATCTCGTGAACTAATGGTGGGATTTTGCCGAGACTTGATGTATAGGGGATTTTCAATAATAGGAATCGAATGGCATGAGTGTCAATATTGAGAAAATTCGTTTAACAAATTTATTATACGGAAAATAATTGTAAGGTTAAATCGTCTTTCGTCTGTGTACGAAACTCATCCCTTCTGTCTGATATACTTCTGCTGGGCGTTCACCTACAGGTCGTGACATTTGATTGTTCTGTGGAACGTTTTGCGCTGAAGCAATGCACAACACTCGCTACCGATTACTATGAAATTATAAATAATACATTTTCTAGTAGTGCGTACGCCGCTCCGTGACACCGGGATAGTCATCGGATTCTTATTATAAGAAATAATTATTAATCGGTAAAATAATCGGTAAATAAGAGTTCTTTTATTAAAATAAGAATAAATTTATTAAAAATTTACTTGAAAATATTCATATATTGACTAAATGCGTGCGTTGCCCTATCCCATAAAAATAATACTAAAAGTTAAAAACAAATATTGTTTTTAAAAATATATTTTTAACATGAATTTCATTAAATTAACGAATTAAATTATCCCATCCGATTAGTTATGAAAAAATGTCTATAAATTCTTTTATTAAAAATTTACTTTAAATTATTTTTATAATGAGTAAATCCGAGTGTAGCTCGGTCCCCTGATAGCAGTATTTATTTATCCTATTGTCTTCATTTTGTCTTCAAGATACAGCCATCTGCTGTCGCCGGAAGGAAAAACAGGGGAGGAAACTGGAGTGCCTGGCTCCTAAATGCTCAGTTAGTAGCCGACCTGTTTCACCAAAATATTTTTTATTCCTCGGATTTCTAATCTATTTTCCACTCCTTTGAAATCCCAAGAAACGGACCTCCTTTCCAAAGGCTTGAAACATTCACCAAAATCAGACATCACAACTCTTAACAAACACTCAGAAATGATAATTTGATCATCACGAAAGCAGACAAGGGAAATAAATCCACAATAGGAAAAATTAAAGAATGATCCCACTGACAAACACATAACATATTTGAAAAAAGAACTGGCTACTTCCAAGGCACATTTTCCAAATCGTAATATTGTCGTTGTATCCAACCTCCGCTATTGTATGAACTCCTGAAACTCCGTTAACTTCCCCATCAACCCGGTCGTATCATTCACAAGCACAATAACACATAGACTAACAAGGAAACTGAACTCAGATTTTCAACACCACATTAAATTCACTCCCTCTCACACCATTAAAAACTGTGGATCGAGTAAGGTAACAAACTAACCTAACCTCCCCAACATTGCGAGAACTCTTCAGCACTGTCTCACTTTCTTTACATATCAGTTACTTTAAATTTGACCATTCATTTTATACACAAGTTACTGGTTTACCGATGGGGTCAGCCTTACCTCCTCCACTAGCGGACATATCCACGAATAATGTAGAAAAACAAGTTGTCAGTTCCTATCATTCTCACCTGAAAACGTATAAGATTGGTAACGCTACATGGATGATATCTTGACCGTGTGACTAGGAACCCACCATCAACTAGAACAATTCACCTCTTTGCATCGGACAATCCAGTTCAGTACGGAAATTGAGAATAAGTCCAGAACACTCAACTTCCTAGACCTCATCATTAATCTTGTAAACTACTCGCACGAATGTAATATTTTTAGAAAACCTATACACACAGACACCATTGTAAACAATACTTATACACCCCACAAACACGCATCTTTTCATTCCATGATTCCACTTCACTCTCTAGGGAAAACACAATTAAATAAATTCTGACAATCAAAATAATAGCATTAAACAACAGATACTATGAATTTCTGTTATCAGGAAGTAATTATACTCTGTACATAATAAACAGACAACATCCCTTTCCCCCTTCAGAATAACGCTATTAACAAACGGCTCACCATCCCATACATTGGATCGATATACCTTAAAAGAGCCAGTTTACTCACTACGATTTAGAGGTGTCGCAACAAAACGCCGCAGCGACGAAACCCTACAGGTCGTGTAGAAGGATTATGCCGAACCTTCCGGCTTCTCCCTGGTGAGGAGGAGGAAGGGAAGGGAAGGGAAGGGTAATTCCTTTGAGGTGAGCCCCAGTTGAAGATACGAAAGAAGTAAACACGAATCCCACGAAACTTAGTGACGGCCAATTTTTGTCGTCTACAATTGACGAAGAAAACGAAATCTGCACCACGCTTCTACGATGTCTCCTTAGTGAGATCAGACTACGATGTTCATTCTTGATGTATATTTCCTAGGTTTTATTCGGATAAATTAATATATAATTTTACTACATATTGATTCTTTTACTGACTCTATTGGTTATTTTTTGTGAAATTACCGATTCCCATCACTTCATCAAAGCATTTGAGTGACTAAATGAAAGGGGTGTATTTCTAAAATTTGGGCGTGTCCAAAATCAGCCAGAATATATTTCCGTCAATGTTTTTCGGTTAAACGCTTCGTCCATTTGTTTTTATATTATATATTGTAGAGTTCTTTTAATTTTTACGTTTATTACATGTTAATACAAATAAAAAATTTTCGTTTAAGCATTTGAAGGTAAGAAATTATTGTTAGGTATGTCTCCAGCGTTTTCAATTCTTTGACATGATTTTGGAATCGAATTTTTTTACGTTAATTCTCCATAAAAATATCTGAATGTCAATAATATATGATATGCCTGGTAAATTGGGTTGTTACACAAGTTGATGTAAAAATGCCTCAGAGGCAAACATATTGATGGACAAAGAAATATTTGACATGTTGCTTTTGTCTTCTCTTAGTATGACAAAGAGTTAAAGTGCAACATAACAAGTATTCACATGCGAACCCTGGGTAGAGCTCTACTATAAAATAAACCTAATTCAATAACCACTTTACAATTCAGTTATGTTCTGAATAACTGTATCAGAGGAAGAATTTTCCTGATCTACAATAAAAATGATTTTATTAGATTTCATTTCGATGATATTGTTTAAAGTAAATGTTAAAAGAAAATATTGATATAATTGATAGCTTTTTTCTTAGGCAATTTTTATTCAAATCTCCTCCTACGATAATTAGTTCAATATCAATTGATGGGTGCTTCATCGACATGAACGTAGTGAGGTGTTTCGATTCGGCGCTGAGAGGTGCGTTCGTCTACGCTTTGAATGGTATCTCAACCTTAAAAGAGAGAGAGAGAGAGAGAACGCTCTCTAGGGAACGGGACGTTGTTGAAGTGTGATGCAAATAGTGTTTTATTCGTTTTTCTCGTGGGAGAAAAATGAGTCGCGACATAATAATTCTTAATAGTTAATTTTCTAGCAATGTGTACTAGGACTATGAAATGTGAATAAAGGAAAAAATGTCCACAACAGATGAGAAGATTCTGGACTACCTGTTAGAGCTCCTTCGGAGGGTATTTTCCTCGTCGCAAGTAAAGGGATGTCGGGTTTTGTCACACATTTTGTCGTGTGGAGTTACGTCGCTGTGGGTTTTTGTCACAGATCTGATTTAGAAACTATATCTCACTTTCCCTACACCCTTCGAAACATTCTTTCTGCGACCAAAGGTCTTATTCGTCCCTCCCAATGAAGTGGTGAGTACGCGCTCACATGCGCAGAGTACAGCGGTGTATACATCGGTCGAACAAGTACTTGAAGAACTTTACACAAAGACTTGAAGAACGCATACACGCCTCCAAACACAACACAATCACACTTCGCTACTCCCCTAATAGAAAACAATCACACATTCTACACCTAAAAGAAAACCCTCCGTCGTTGAGGCAACGGCGCATTCGCCATCCATTTCCTCTAAGGAGCCAGGAATCCTACTTTCCTCAGTTGATTTTCCTTGATGTATCTTCTTTCTCAGTATTTCTTTCTTTAGGATTTTACTAGCCTGACGTTGCACGGGATTTTTCTTAGGCTAATCTTCTTTTACTTAGGAAAAAATAAAATCTATCTTCTAAGATCAAAATATTTTCCTGTTTTTTAAAAATCGTATGTATAACCTGCTAATTTTCAAATTCAAAATGCAAATTTAATGCAAAACTTGATTGTATTCACTACACCATCTCGGGGGAGCCGCACCTGTCGAATTTTCGCTTCCGAGACAAGACGCGGTTGCACCATTTCATTAAAATTCTTGGAAAAGTATTTGTCGAAATTTTACGATTTAAAGACGATTCCTATCTTTGATAAATGTACAAAACAAACAACTCATTAAATTTGATCTTGATGATATTTTCCTTCTTAAATCACTCTCTTAAATTGTAGTACTTTGACACTTCTATTTTTAATACCGTTTTACCGATAATTTAGGTAATTTTTTGTAGATAGACACATGCTGTCGCGGACTTTTTTGTAGAACTCTTTGAGGCAAACAATATCTCCATAGTTGTCACCTATCTCTAACCATATAGGCAGCGTAAGCAAGTATAACTCTTTTTCCCGCTTTTATCAACATTTATGGTCAAAAACAATTTTTATCTTTATTATCACACATTTTAAAAATAAAACAGCCTATGTTCATTCTTGACATCTAAACTATCTTCTTGCCCAATTTCATCGCGTTTTGTCCAGTGGTTCAGTCATGATCAAGTAGCAAACAGACAGACACGCTATCGCGTTATGTATTTATATATTAGTATGGATTTGTTTTCGTTTTTGATAAATAATAGTTTCAATCTATTACATGAGTTTATTCAATTTTATGAGTCATTTCATTCACAAAATTGCATATCTTCATATTTGTTTATTTTTGTAACAGCACTGATGATGGCCGCCGCGCGGCCGAAAAGATCTTATGAATTCATAAATGAGGAAAATTTGGATAGTATGACTTCATCTTCTTTACACAATCATTTATTAATCCACCTAAGTATAAAAAACAGAAAGATTAAAAAAAAACAAAATCTCTCGGAAGAAAAATTATATTAATCTGAAATAGATGAGAATTTCATTTCCTTTTCGTGATATACCTAGAAGACATTTCATTATTCTGTCATATATATTTATGTCATAGCTTATTTATGGTGTGGCGAGGAGCTGGTCAACAGGAGTGATCTACCTAACAACATATATCGGCCGAAAAAATCGGGAAGGAGATATGCTGGGCTGAGAGAGTTAGCCTCTATCCCATGGATAATATTTGTAATGTTTGTTTCTTTTTTCACTTTGCAGGTGGAAGCCTTTTCGTAAAAATACTGAAAAGAACAGCTCATTTCACTCCCCAAAATGACAGTTTAGGTGTTCTACCATCTCAGCAAATAAAAATGGCTGTTCCGAAGAAAACAAAACTTTTTGTGCAACATACAATGCGTGAAAGAGAGAATGCAGTTGGTGAGTTTAAAAGTGTCAAATCTTGATTTACATTACCAACCTGGAAACAACAGAAAATAATTGTAAACTTTATACCCGAAGTATATTAGTAAGAACCCAATATACAAGGATTTGAAAACGATAGGGATGGGATCAAGTTTTCCTTGCCAGAGACATTATTCTCATATACTTGTACATTAATCTTCTGAAATTCGTAGCCTAGAGGAAGTACGAAACAATTCAATCGCACTATTTTGACGGATATATCGGTTTTCGGTTTTCCTCGTACAAAAGAGTGGTATTTAGCATGACGTCAGTCCGTCTCTGTCAGCGCCTTGCTCATCGATTCTGACTAAACTATGGGTCAATTTCATTCATATTTCGTAGTCTGCTTGTGGTCAATACTCGTGCTCTAATTTTCTAAAACTATTTGAAGAGAATCAAAGAACATTTTGGAAAATTTCTCAAAAACTACTCCAAATACATTCTAACTACACTTTCTGAACAGCAAATTTAAAGAAATAACTTTAAATTTGCTGTTCAGAAAGTGTAGTTGGAATGTATTGCTTGTGCATGAGCGGTTTTTCTCTGGGAAGATTGATAGGAAAATATGATGTATGAAAATATCTCTGTCTTACTACCTCATTTATTTACTAGTTCAAAGGACTTGAAAAATATTTAGTAGTGTGGATATACCAAGCAGACGTAGAATACACTACAGAAAACTTAAATGAAAGAAAGCTATTATACTTCTAAAATTAAATTAATATACAAGAACCAACTCCGGATACGAAATTCTATGATCGTGTGCCTACAATAAAATCACAGTTAGGTGAAACATATTACACTTTTTATAAGACTAAGATAACGTAAAACGTGTTAAAATAATATTAAAGAATTTTTTAGAAATAAAGTTTTCTGATATACCGAGTAGGTTGCCCAGATCCCGAAAAGAAGAGTTTGCTTTTGATATGAGTGAAAAATCTATTAACTACGTATATTGAGTAAGTGTTTTAAAATTATCCAGGGTCATGTGTGTTCAATAAAATAAACTTTAAGACGTCTTCCAATGGTATAGTTCTGTGAATATTTTAGAAATTTCATAATATTTAAATTCGTAAAGAATTCAAATCAATTGTGATTGGAAAATTATTATTTTCTGTAACATTTCTGCGAGTAACTTTCATAATAACCAATTTTTCTAAATCATTTCTCGAATTAATTTTGTAAATCCTTTTTTAAGGATATGACTGAAGTATTTGTAAAATTGAATAAAGACAATTTTTCTGTACACATTTAATTTCACATGCTATAGAGAAGGTTTTTAAGAAGTATGAGATATTATCAGCAATGGTTTTGCACCACTAGTTTTTACAACAATTTGCTATGTTTGTTTTCAGCGATGCATCAAACGTACCAACATGACCTATTTCGACTCAGACTCAACACTGCTCGAGCCTGTGTGAAAGCATTGGAAAGTTGCAGTAATCCTATCAGCGCATCCACTGCTGACCCACTGAAAATGACGGCTCAGGTAAAACTACGCAAGGACCCTTGTGTGTTGTAGGTCCATTGTGACACCTCGGGACCGATACGTGAGCCCGAGAGCACCCTCACGATTTTATCCCACGGACCCGCGTACCTTGGCTACCAGTCGGCGGATGTTATTCCCGAACCCCCTACCCGCACAGAATGGGCTACAGGAGGGGAGTCGGAGATTGCCGACCCAACGGCCCTTTCCCGAAGGATTGGACCTACCAGTAGGCGCACTGGTAGACGGGGAGACGTCTACCTGTCGCCTCCCTACTGCTATATGCGCTAACAGATGCCGAGCAGCAATCCTGCTCACTGATCGGAAACCGGAGCTTCCTACCCGTGACCACGGGTGGGGAAACAACTACCCGACAGAGTCCAACCCAATTAAGGGGCGTCAAGAGAGTGCTAGGGCACCCTTCTGAGGGCTATCCCCCATTCGGTTTAAAGTGCTGAGTGACACCCGAGATCACGTACGGATCTCTACCACTTCGTGTAATCCCCAGCGTCCGATCCTTTGTCCGGGTGGTGAGGGTACGCGGCGTGCTGGGGCATCTGCCGTTCGTCCAGTGGTCCACCAAACGGCTTCTCATTCGACCCGGGTACGCCACAAGGACGACCCTTCACGCACAGAGCTATGACGAGGGCAAACCCACCCTTATGTTTCGGGATCCGAGCTGGATCCTCGAGCGTTTGATGGGTAACGGCTGAGGCGCACTTCGTTTACCTCTACCACCTGTCCGAGACATCCGTTCCTTTTGCCCAGGGGTATCTAGGATCAGGGGAGGGTACGTGTCACGGTAAAAGTGTACTCAAGGCGGTGGAACACAGTGCACCCCCTGCTATTAGAAAGGTTTCCCTCTCAACGGCGGAACCGTCGAGGTCCCTTACGGGGTTCTCTGATCGTGTTAGACAGGTTTCCCCGTCAGTGTAGGTTTCCCCTACGAATAACTGTCGATGCCCCTTACAGAACATATCCACCCCCTGAACCGATCCGTTGCCTGGTTGGGGTCAGGATTGGGCACGGGACCCGAGGGGACCTACAACCGGGCGGGGGTGATTCCGGTTGGATGTACGCTAGGACAACAGAAAAGGAACTTAACGCCAAATATTGGGCAAAGAACAGTGTAGCAAACCAAAGTCTTAACATGTTAGCAAAATTATCGAGTCGCCATGGCGCAACGACACTAAGAGATCGCGAGGTTGTTGGTTCGAGCCTGCCTGCTGGCGCTTTATTTCTACTATTTTTCAAATTTCACTTTCTGGTACCACGAAAAATGAATTATAGTACATTGTTCAGTGGGACCCAACTTTCCGTGGGACACAGTTGTTACCATACACGGGATGCATCTCGCGATACTCTTCTTCTGTGAACAGTCCTTTGGCCTACAAAAAACGCACAACTGCATACTGTTCTTCTCGTGTACACTAAGATATATCACAATACAACACAACCGCCATCGTGCCTTAGCTGCCTCTAACTGACTGCGTGCTCATTAGATGTAACGAAGTCTATACGACAAGAATACATATGCTTCTATCTGCTGGCAAAAATGAGTTCGTTATTTAAAACGGTATAACAGAAACAGACATTTGCGACTCACTTGCCCTCGTAAAATTAGCATTTTTGGCCTTGAATTGTTCTTGATTTAGTTTTATTTCTAATAAAGAGAAGTATCTACATTTGTTTAAAAGCGAATGTTTCTTACTGTGAAAGTACCTCTTTATTTATTATCCAATTAATGGCATGTAATCAATGTCGCTCTAAAATTATTTTATTATTAAAAACACGTGACAGTAATGTCCGGGTTTTAGCTCCTAAATCCAAGGTTTTCGGATTCCTAGTCCTAGATTTGAGATTTTGTTGATGGTAACCCAAATATAACATATAACCATAATATAATACAGTGAATAAAATCATAAGACAGTATAATCCTTAGCAATACAACCATAAGACAGTGAAAAAAATACATCGGAGAAAAGATAACTCTTCGTAACTCGACATAATACGGAACTTGATACTAATATCATTTACTCCTTAAGTAGTTTGTGGTGCAAAACAATTTCACGTACTTACTTATGTAATGTTCTCTGTATGCACTGAAGAGTAACATTAAGTGAAGAGTGACAGCGATGGTCTAGTGGTAACGTCTTCGCTTTCACGATCCCGTTGAGCGGTAGAGCGTGGGTTTAAACCGTGTTCGACCGAACTATGTGGGGTTTGTAACAGGGGTTTCCCTCTCGTACTCCAGACAAATGTCGGTTCGATACCGTAACTTCCTCGTCAACCCAACGTATCTCCTTCCCAATTCTCTTACCCAATTCCAACGGTTGGGTGGAAGATCAGGCCTCATGGCCTGAACTTCGCCTAAATGCATAAAATAAATAAAAATATAAGTTAATTAATTAAATAATTTTATAAGGAGAGAGTTGTTTTTGGCATGATTCTGTATATTTTGATCTGGCGTCTTCATGTTACACTATTCGAACTGTTCATTATAGGAATACTTTCACCAGCATTTTCATAAAAGCATCTTTAATTAATAAATTCCGTCCTCTGGTTTTTGGTGATGATAAGCTTTATATTCTATTTCAAAATATATATTGAACTTATATTATTAAAATGACTGTTTTGCTGACGTCATGCCTCTGCGCCAGCGGGGATTCGACGCCCGTTGGTGCGTGGGTTTTTCTCTCCCCTGCGGTCCACTCATCCCCGACTTCGTTACGCGACCCCGACGCGGACGAGTCCTCTCTGTACTTAGACAAAGCATCGCGTCTGTCAGCCGTGACACTGCTAGGAAGTACACAAACTCATTAAATAATTCACACAATAAAAATTCACTGAGTGATTCATCTGCACTATCGACAAACATCTACACCCTCTCGTGGCAATAGCGACCAAGAATACAAAAGAAATGGAATTACTTTACCTCCTAATTTGCATTTAGGTTCACTCTATTGCTATGAAATAATGCTAAACATCTAATAAACAGAATTATATACATTACTGATATAATACTAAAACGTTGAAAAACAGATACAATATTGAATTATTTACGACAAGTACCACTATCGACATTTTGTCTTCCTCTTGTCCTCTTAGAAGTTGTCGACTTCGCTACCTCTTCACCCACGTTGCCTGTCCCTTCGGATAATCTTTAATAGAATAAACGTTTACGCTTATTTCCTCGGTGAGGCGATTGTACGCACACATTTTTGAATGATTTTTTCAATTTCTCAGTATGTTGATAGTCGGCTGCACAAAATTATTGGGGAAGTTTTCATTTCGTTCTTAGAAATTGGAAGCGTTAACTGTGTGCAGGTGGAGACAAACCCATTGAACATTAGAAACGAGTGGAGGCGTGGGTTTAGTAGCAGTGTCGTCAGCAGCTGATCCCACTCTCGAGGAACCCAATCCAAAATCTTCTCTTGCGCTCGCTCTTTTGCCTATTTTCTCACCCGTTAAATTAAGGAGTTTTACCGTGCATATTAATGGTAAATTGTTGATTTCAGGTTCTAGGATTGGGTCCAAGGTTCAAGTTGTATTTGACTCTTGAAAATATGTCTGCAGCTGCGACGTCCAAAGATCTTGCTGTGTCCTTTCATTGTGATGACAAAGTGTACTGCGTGGAGAAGCCTTTCATATACGTAAGCATCTTTCTATATTTTACGAAATATTGCAATGGTTTGTTTTATTCACGCGTTCATTGGGAATAACATTGGTGTGCGTAATTTATCCTACAGTTTTAGCAGTCTACTTTATATTATTTACGTAGTTCAATGTATCCTTCTCTATTGCTGTCGAGCAAAATGTTTCGTAGCATTTATTCGCTCTCATTCTATTCACATGTTTTTAAAACTGTTGAACATTTTAGTGTCAAATTATTGAAATCTAGTTTTTATGTTACGTTCGTGTAAAATAAATTAAATCCCCGCAGAGGGCTCAGTTTCGGCCGAGTATGGGCTTGGCGAACCCACGGCCCCGAGCTGGGAACTGGTTCTGCGCCATCAGTCCCCGGACACACCTTAAACTTCAACGACATTGGCGCGATGATGGAAAGTTGTAAGTGGTGAAGAGTGGGCCTTGCCTTCATTGACCGTGTGGCGAGGATGGTCTAAACCTCTATAAAAACCCTAAACCTCAATGTGAGTTACGTGCTGATGAAGTGAATGGGTGGAGAGCTCGTTACTAAACACTCGTTAGCGGACAACCTGTGGGGCATCTGCTCACCTCAGTTGTATCAGGTTTAATGGCGCGATGCGGAGGCTCCATATCTCTGGACATCCCTTTCCCTGAACTCGTGGGAACAAGATTTCAAGTCACAAGAACTTGTCACCTTGCGGATCGGGTGGACTGCAGGGGCTGTCTGACACCCAAACTTTTGCGAAGCCGCAGAGGGTTCACATCCCTCTCGCATCGATGTCACAGTTAAAGAGCATTCCTCATCAAAATGTTTTCATAATCATATCTAAGAGTATGATCCTGGGAACAAATATCGCATCTCTCTATATACAAAGACTTGGACAAATCCGTGGTTCTCTCAAGACTGCAGAGAGATTGCAGAACGGTTCGATGTTGTTGGGAACCAACTCAAAATAGCATCCACCGTTCCAAAATATTCTCAATGTTAGAAGAGTTCCATGTGAGTTCCTATGCGGCCAAGTTGCGTTGTGTGAAATAGAGAAAATGTTAACAGCGAATAGGACCCTGTATTGCGATTGCACTAAAGGCAGGGTGACGTGGTGGTCAAGAAATAAAATGAAAAAATGCCCACTAGAACGGGGTAATACCATTAGATCTATACATGCACAAAGTAAATTTGAGGAAAAAGTACGAAAAAGAAAGTTAGTGAGTGCAATTAGAGGAAACAGGAAAAGAAAAGATGGAAAGGATTACGACAGAATTATTAGAAGGATGGCAGATAAGGTGAGAGAAAAGTAAGAAGGACGAATTACTCATGAATATATTCCGGATGTGAATTTCGCAGAAAATAATCGAGTATGGTTTGTATTGAACCCGTTTGTAATGGAGTTTTTGACCCAGCATGGTCACTTCAGAACAAATGTGAAAAAAATAGTATAGTAGATTTTTATAACAGATAAATGGAAGATTTAGGACAACTACTTTGAGAGACGTTTAAAAGTGAGACAATCAAATTGGAAACACAGCAAGAGGACTAACTGGACTACACATGCTACTTGTGTCAACGGACAAGGAGAATTTGATGAAGCATCTGTCTTCCTCAGGCGGTGACAGAAACTCCTAAGATGGAGGCCAAGAGATGCTCTCGAAAAGCACCGAGTCAGGAGGAAAAAGTGAAAAGTCACAAGAAACTTAACAATAATAATGTTGGAGACAAGGTGGCCAAAGTTAAATGACCAGAGAGAACAAAAATGAAAAAAATGTCCCAACCTGACCGAAAACTTGAAAACAGATAGGATCAATCTGCCATTCTAGCCCTTTATACCTAACCCTCTACGCTGTTTTCAGTGTCAAAGATTTGGCCTCAACTGCATTTCACCGCTTCATTTGTGGCAGGTTCCAATGGTCACATGAGCCGGAAGTTACTTGCACGCAGCCTAGTGTGCGTTAATACACTGGGAGTCATCCAGCATGGAGAAGAGACTGCGTAAATTGCATTGAGGAGAAGAAAATACAGGAAATTAAGATCCTGGAGAAATTTTCCTATGGTGATGCTAGCAAGACGTATAGGGCCACGTTCCCTGTATTTTTAACAAGTTTCTGTACTTTTGTGAAAACTACCGTGCAGAAGAAGTCTGTTTCGATTCAGATATCGGTAACTGACGGGTTCACGAAACCACGTGTTCTTACCGTTGCAAATGTGGAAAGAAACAAGTTCGCTAAGAGAAACCAGCTCCAACAACTAGCAGTCATCCTTCAACTAACAAAAGTCCAACTTCCAGTACATCCGGGAAAAGCACCAGACCAATTAAAATTGTTTAAAACAGCAAGCTCCTGCCGCCAAGGCGCACAAGGACATAAAGAAAGGGGTAACACTTCTTCTTCCGAGTTGGATAGTGCATCGACAGACGATGACGCGACAATGCACATTTGGTCATTAGTGGACAACATGTCAGAGTATTTTTGACATCTAAAAGGCAAACGATAATACTTGGTGTTAAGTACAACTGACCTGGGGTTGTAGATGAAACCTTCCATTGATGTGGCAGTCCTTTTTGGATAAGCGTTCCTTTTGCTAAAGAATTGGAAGAGACACATCGGATCTCCTCCTTCAAGAGAACTGTGACCCTCAGGTGACATTATTTGCAGTGACTATGAAGAGCGTAACATCCGCTTTGAGGAATCTTTTCTATTTGTTGATGACTTTGACGTAGTTTGCTCATGGAAGAGTGTCACAGATGTGGACCGACAAATCCAACTTGTGCTTAGTGAGTTGATTGAATAGTCGAAGACGACTGGTTTTTGCTTCTCTGCTGAGAAAACATGCAGTGTTCTATTCAGTAAACGACCAAACCTTTTGCTAGAACTTCACCTCGCCACCTTTACCACATTCTCAAATTCTACCCTGCAGCAATGTTCTTAGGTCTCATCTTTGATTGGAGACTTAATTGGAATTAACATCTAACCGATCTAAGAGCTAGAGCATTAAAGTCTCTAAACCTTTTGAAGAACCTGAGTAGCAGGGAATGGGGTGCCGAATGCTCCTCTTTGCTACAGTTTTATTGAACATTTTGAAGATCTCGTCTCGATTATGACTGATTTGTGTATAGCTCACAACATGCAAGCTATTTAAAAAAGTTTGATATCATCCATTATGCAAGAATTCGACTAGTTACGGGAGTCTACCGTACTAGTCCGTTTCCTAGTCTATGAGGGGAACAACATCGCTTTTCCTCTGGCGGCAACTACTCATCTTACGACACTTTATCCATGTGCGCACTTACACTACACAATCTTTTATCCCCATTCTTCCGTACGTTTTGACAACAACAGACTGAGAGCATCCAACCGTTTGAATATCGCTCCAAAGAAGTTCTGCAGATCTTGAATATTGGCGCACCAAATGTCTTTATTCAACGTTTCAATAAGAGTTCTACAGGGACTTTGCAGAAGCTGAAAATTAATTTTGATCTTCTGCAATATAAAAAGAACACTCTAGTAGTCATGTTGACGGCACATTTTCACCTAACTCTAAATAAATATCGGGACTATATTCCCGTGATTAATGACGTGTCTTCAGGCTGATAGCGCCGGTTGCTCCGTGGTGTTTCTTCGTATAACCCGTGGCTACCGTCTTGATGACTTGTGCAGCGTGCACTCTGCTGAGTGCTACGCCATATCAAGATAATTGCGATTAACAAAATGCTTCCGTGTAACAAATTTCTTTATTTGCTCTGATTCTGTGTGTCCTTCAAGCAATCTAGGTCATGTATAAAGGATATTCCAGACCACGTATCCAGCAGACTGATAAGCTGATCTATAAGATTTTTGTTCCCTCCAAACTGACGGAGAGAACATGTTTCGCTCGTTTCCAGGACATTTGAAATCAGAGGATATGAGGAAGTGGACGTTTCTGCGAATGTGGCATACCGTAAAAATCGCGTGGATATCTGCCCTACTCTAAAAGAGGACATTGTAAATTCCCTTAAGTCAAGGATACTGAGGGAATGGAGCAATGAGTGGGTGGTTGTTGAAGGGAATTATCAAGTTTTCTGTTAAGTAATGGAGTAGTCCTTTAAGGTCAGCTAGGTGAGAGGAGGTTTTACTAACCCTCTTGCTCATAGAACATAACCCTCTTGCTCATAGCCCTCTGTCATCTCCCTCATCGCTATCTCTTGCAACTTGGTGATCAACCCTTTTGTGATGAGTGTGGTTCTTCTTTGACAGTTCGTCACCTACTAAGTGACTGCAGAAAATATACCACAGTACGAAGAAATATCGGTTTGACTGCTGATTTACCGACGATTCTCGGAAATGAAAGAGATCACTACTAAAATTCATTAATAGATTAGGGCTCCTCCCACAAGTTCTCGGGGGGAGGGTTAATTTACATCCTTCTTGCCTTTTTTCTTTTCTTTAATTCTTCCTTTTCCTTTTTGAAATAAATTAATAAGTTTAAAATTTAGAATCTTTTTAGGTCTATTTTGATTAATTGTTGTCTTTTTTCCCTATTGTCTTTGTTTTAATATGTGAGGGTTCTAATGACCAAGTTATTGGCGAGCCTTAAAGCCTCAATTATAATAAGTCCTTACGGGCGGCCTATGCTGCTGTATGGGGTGTGGCGTCCCCAAAGCACCCGAAATCACAAGTGGTCCTGGTTCAACCTGATTGGCTGTAACACCGAGTGTCCCAGGGAGTAGTGTCGTGCTTTTCTTATAAGAAGAGCATCTGTGTTGCGAAATACGGATAGATGCTTAGTATACGACATGAAGAACAAACCACGATCCACCAGTAGTCTGGGTTTGCAGCCCGTCTTTTGTGATATATGTTGCAGTGAAAACAAGATGTCAAGCCTCGGAACAATCATTACCTGGTAGTGAGACTGCAAAGACCGATCAAAGGATAATCAACCCTCTCCCAGTCAACTGTGCTTTGCCAGATGAACAGTGCCAGGGCACGACTTTGGCTGGTCTACCGAGACGACGTATGAAGTGGACAGCAGAACTAAATGAGAATTTGATGCGCTGCTTCTACGTCTGTACAAATTTAGAAACCAGCCTCACTGGATATAGGATAGAACTTCTCCGCATGTTCCTGAATTTCTATTCCACACTTAATTTTTCAAGTGAACAGCGTCTGGCAGATCAGAAAAGAGCTATAATTAGTAACAAGTTGGTTCAGTCAAGTGTACTTGAGGAAATTAAATGAGAAGTAGGTTTGTCCCAAGCCATGACAGGAAACGAAAGACGACCAGTATGAGCAATTTTGTCTGTGGTTGCTGAGTATAAAAGTCAGTGTTCCCGTACCAATGCAAGGAAATCAACCAGCAAGGTATGAAAAAGAACAAGAATTTCATGAAGAATTTGAATGACTTCTTGTGCTATTTTGGAATACCGATCCAGAAAAGAGACCCAGACTACCAAAATTGAAAGAAAACAGAAACATTTGTCTTCTTCAGAGGAGTGACAAATAATGAATTGTCAAAAAAGGTTAAATGAAAATATAAGAATGCTAGAATTACGTTATTTAACATAACTTCGTAGCTACCAGTGTTTTATCTAAACAAGCAAAAATAAATCTGAAACAAATAAGAACAGAACAGAGCTGAAATTCTATTCCTCCCTGGCTTGTAAAAATGGAAAAAAGACAACGCAAACTGAGAGCTGATATGAATAAGATGAGCCAATATGTAAAATGTAATGGGTCCAGAAACATGAAAAAATATTGTGAAAATATTATGCGAGAATTGAATTTAAATAGGGAAAATCCCGAGTCGCCAGTGACTGCATTTGATCTGCTGAAACAAAAATTGTCTGCATATTCGAAGACTTCAGCGGCATAGCAAAACTTACAGGAAATGAGAAACCAATGTAGAGAAATTCTGTAGAGAGATTCAGGATGAATCATATCAAGCAGAAAAATTTCCCTCAATAGAAAAAAAAAATTCGCCAATACTGGAGCAATATTGGGAAGAATGATGTGTATCACAATAGACGATCAACTGCTTTTAAATATAGTCTCAGCGTATGCATCACAAACTGGCTGTACCAAACAAGAAACACAGGAATTTTGGGATGAATTTGATGAAATTATGTAAAACATACCTCCAGGGGAATACGTTTATATAGGCTGAGACCTAAATGGGCATGTTGGGGGACAGTAACGACCTCTACAGTGACGTACATGGAGTATATGACTCGGTAGTGCATATGGGCAAGACAAAGATATTCTGAACTTTACAACTAAGCATAACTTAGAAACCATTAATACATATTTCCAAAAGAAACCAGAGCATCTTATTACCTTTAAATATTCAAACCACAATACGCTAATAGATTACATCCTTGCCAACAACAATAGTCTTAAATTGTATAAAGACTGTAAAGTGATTCCTGGTATTGAACTCATGCCACAACATAGACTCTTCGTTTCAGTTATGAGGCTACCTAAACCTATAAAGATAGAGTAGATAGAACAGAGAGCATAAAGTGGAAAGAGATACACGGCCACAAAGGTACACTACTCCTCGACTGGGCCCGCACTTATGTGGTAGAAGATAAAGGAAGTGACAAACCAGTAAATGACATGTGGTCTGATTTTGAGAAACTTTGCCTTGAGAAAGCTAAAGAGACTGTGGGAGTATCAAGAGGAGCACTGTGCTAGAACAAGGAAACATCCTAGTGGAATGAAAGCGTTAAAGACTAAATGAAAGCTAAGAGAGACACATTCGAAAGGTGGCAGAAATCCAATGTAGATGAGACCGTATAAAGTATATGAGTTTCAAGAAGATAGCAAAAAGGGCCATAGCTCAAACCAGGGCAATATCTAGGGAAGAATTTTATGATCAACTGAAAAATGCAGAAAATGGAAATACTATCTATAAAATAGCCCGGAATCGCCACAGATCCATGCTCGATACTAAGTCAAATAAATACATTAAAAAACAACTAAGGCAGACTACTAACAACAAATAAATATATCATCGGAAGATGGAGAGAGTATTACGAACAACTAATGAAAGAGGAATTTCCTAACGAGACAATGCCCTTTATTCCTCCAACCGATAGACCCATAAAACGCATATCACTTCTAGAAACAATGAACACCCTATTAAAAATGGTATACCATAAGGTCATTGGCCCCAAACAGATACCGGTTGATATTGAAAGATACTGCATTACCATGTCTCACTAAGCTCTTTAATGTCATCCTCGCAGAAGGCAAGATGCCTGAATCTTGGCCTAATAGTACCTTATGCCTAATATATATATGTATATATATTATTATTATTATTATTACCATGGCACTACAGCCCTTTGCGGGCCTTGGCCGTCGTGGAGGATAGAGCTCCGCGATTTTCTTGACCCCGGCACTAGAAGAAGGAGGAGATGTGGTCAGCATCTCGCTCCGGCCGGCTTTTGGGTCCCANATATAGGAGATATTGCTCAGTGTAGCAACTTTAGGGGAATAAAACTCACATCACATACGCTAAAGATTTTCGAAAGAATTATCGCATCCCGTATAAATGTTTGCTCCCGCATAAGTGAAAACCCATACGTCTTCACATCTGGAAAATCGACTATTGACGTCATACAGACAATTATAATTATAATGGAAAAACATCATGAGAACAAAGATAATCTGCACCTCTTATTCATAGATCTAGAAAAGGCGTTTGATAGAGTACCTAGAAAACTGGTATGACAGTCACTGAGAGTCCAAAACATACCCGAATACTACATAACTCTAGTTCAAGATGTGTATAAGGGTACCAAAACCCGCATAAAAACCCTGCTGACCTCAGTAATCCGTTCCACGAGGAAGTAGTTCATCAAGGATCAGCTCTAAACCCACTCATATTTAACCTTTGTATGGACTACATCACACGGGACGTACAAAAGACATCAGAGTGTACACTCTACGCGGACGATATAGTCCTAATATCCAAAAGGGCAATATATCTGCAAGAAACATTAATTATATGATGTTATTTATTATGTTAAGAGATTTCTATGTGTTTAAGAAACATTTAGTAGATGGGTAACGCAAATAGAGCGTCATGTACTATGTATATGTCGGAGTAAAACCAAATGCATGTGGTGTGACTGTGGACAGACGACAGAAACGGGCTGTGATGTATATATAGACAACCGTGCGTTGCCCAAAGTGGACAACTTCATTTAGGCTCTGTGCTCACCCCTGACACAAACGTAGATAAAGATGTCGACCACAGAATTAATTCGGCGTGGCTCAAATTGAGATCGTTATCAAGTGTTCTCTGCGACCCGAAAATGGCCAGACGAGTAAAAAGGAAAGTGTACAAAACTGTAGTACGAACAGATATGACATATGGGGCAGAGTGCTGGACATTTAAGAGAGCACATGAGCAAAAACTACATGTAAACGAGATGAAAATGCTCAGATGGACAAGAGAAGTGACCTGTCTGGACCAAGTGCAAAATGAGTATGTCAGAGGATCGTTTAAGGTAGCACCCATTCTCGAGAAAGTAAAAGAAAGACGACTCCGCTGATATGGCCATATCCTGAGACGCGAAGATCACGCTGTGGAAAATGCATTAAAGATCTCTAACCAACTCCGAGGAAGAGGACGGCCGCTCACCACCTGGTGGTCAAGTATGCAGAAAGAAATCCAATGTGAAAACCTTAGTATACAGACAAACCTAAATAGAACTCTGGCGCATTACGTACAAGGAGATCCGACCCCAGATGAACTAGGAAGAGGGGTGTCACAATGATTTTTTTGTGAGGTTTTAGGGCTCGTTAACGGCAAGGTCATTAGAGCCAGTCACAATATTGATGCACTATGGGTGCATAGAGAAAAGATACAATCAAGTTCAAGCCATGGAGTTTCACGAAGTGTCAACTGATGAGATGAAGCAATTATGCGAACTCACAGTTGGAAGTCACCAGGTCCAGATAGAATTTAGAACTAGTGGCTGAAGAAATTTACACCCATCCTTCAACATATAGCACGTCTGTTCACATACTATATGATGAAACTTCAGAGGATCCCTTCCAGTGTTACATCTGGAAGTACTCACCAGCTGCCTTGATGAACCATCTAATTATAGGCCTGTCATATGCTTGCCAACTCTCTATAAAATCATGACAAGTGTAATCGCCGGTAGGATTGAAAAGTATCTCTGTGAGAATGACATCATGGCAGAAGATCAGGAAGGATGTAGGCGAGTTGCTCGTGGATGTAAGGAACATATGTTGATCGACTCAGTTGCAGTGGGACTGGCGTGGATGAAACATTGAAACATATATATGTTTAATATAGACTACAAAAAAGCCTTCGATTCGGTACCGCACAACTGGATACTGCAGGTGTTGAAGATATACAGGTGGATGAGATTACATTTACGTTTTTGGAAGAAGTGATGAAATTCTGGAAAACTAGACTTCAAATAGGTGGCAAACCAATAGAGGGAATGGTCAAAATAGAAAGTGGAATCTTTCAAGGAGATAGTCTTAGTGCCCTTTGGTTCTACATGGCCATAAATTCATTATCACAAGCGTCTGGACATGGATTCAATATCACTACAAGGGACTCTAATTTCGTCGAGAGTGACCTTCACTACATGGATGACATTAAAATGTAGAATGGTCACTTTAAGGAAAGGTAAAGTTGCACCAGGTGAAGGTTTCACCACACATAATGCTGGAGTAACCCTGTCGATGGAAATAAGTGAAGAATATAAATACTTTGGATTTTCCCAAGCTAGAGAACTTGAACACACGAATACAAAGAAGAACCTTATGATCATATTTGAGACACGAATAAATCAATTATTGAGGACAGGTTTAAATCGTATCAACTTGTGTATAGATGTAAACATCTATGCAATGCCAGCAATTACCTATTCATTCGGAGTAATCAAGTGGAGCGATACGATCTGAAGGATTTAGCTCGATCAACCAGAGTTGCATCTCAAAACAAAATTAATGGCATCCAAAATCTGCTAAACAGAGACTACCTACCAAGAAAAAAGGGTGGTAGAGGGATTCTTGATATACAACAACTGTACAAGAACACTATAGTAAAACTTGGCGATTACTTCTTTACCTAAGTAAATGAAAGTTATCTGCACAGAACAGTGGTGAAAGCATATCGTAATTATACACCACTTAACCTCGTATCACGAGATGAGTTCCCGAGCTTTGTAGAGCGAAATTAGACCCAATTATTAGAGAGTTAGAGTAGTAAAGTCATCCGTGGAAAACACTTTTAACAACTAAATATGCCAGAAGAAGATAGTGAAGCTTCAAATGCTCGGTTCGCAAATGCAATGTCTTCGCTGAGACAAAGAGTATGATGCTAGCAATTCAGGATCAAGTGATTCCGTCATTAAACTACAGGAAATACATCATAGGCGAGAAATTCCATTGGATAAGTACAGTAAGTGTAACTTGGCCAATGACACTTTTGATCACATAATGGTCGGTTGCTCCGCATTAACCCCGAAATACTATTTGGAGAGAGACAATATTATGGCTGCTACTGTACATCAAAAACTCGCGGTTGCTCACAATGCAGTCAATGAAGTGAATCCAGTGTACAACATGTACAACCCTGAAGCAGTAACTAAGAATGAAGAAATAGAGTTGTACTGGGATAGAGAAGAAATAACGGATCGGACCTTGCTGTTCAACAAGCCTTACATAATAGTAGTAAAGAAAAGGAATAAAGGAACCTTTGTAATTGACATTTCAATCTAATTAAGCAACAACATGTCTAAGAAACATGAGGAGGTAACAAAATATTTAGGTCTGGCTGCAGAGATACGAGAGATGTGGAATCAAGAAAAAGTCACCGTTATTCCGCTTATTATCTATGCCATTGGAGTCATCCCCAAGAAACTACATGAAGGTTTAAGGCTGTTGGGACTGCATCCCAGTACCTACAAAGAGATGCAGAAATATGTGGTGCTATTCTCCTCGCAGCACAAGAAAGCTAATGAGGAAGGAGCCTAAAGACCACGTGAAAGTTGAGAAGAATGCCACAATGTGAGATTACCCAGTCTTTCTTACGTGGGCGTTCTACTCGTGTTAGCAGAATTTTATGTTTGGACGCTGCCGCCCACATTAGTCTCTTCCTACACAATCGGGGGAAGAGGTTGAAATAACATGCTATACGTGTCAGTACTTCATCGAGGATTAAAAGGAAAGGCGTATTCTTTGGACCTTGTTCGTTCTTTTAAAAATGGTTAACAATAAGGTAGTATTTTAATTTTAATTTAGAATTACGTTAATTTAAATTCACGAGATGAATTAGTGCAAAATAAATACTGGGTGAATATTACAATTTGCCATAAAATGTTGTAGATCTTTATGGGGAATTAAGTTTCATAAATTAATGCATTTTCTCCATACATAGTGGAACTGGATTTTGACACAATAAAGTGTTTTGATCATCGCGTAAGAAGTCAGAGTTAGGTTTAACATTGCTTTTTCTTCACGCCAAAGCGAACCTGCTTCGCCGTATTTCTGAATACATCTCTCTGAGATTTCTTTCAATATTTTCATTAAATGTTTTTAAGTAATGCAGCTCAAATAGCTCTTTAAACGTAAAAATTAAAATAAACTTCTAAGTAATCTGGACCTGAGGTTTTGACAATAAAATCATTATTATTAACTACCCCGTTTGCTCTCCCCTCAATTTCTGTTCCATCAGTATTCTGGCATTACGTCTTACGATTGGATACTGACATTTTGCCTAGAGTACTGACTGAAATAAATAAAAGTTGAATTATTTTTCATGGAATCTCTTAGTTTTCTGAGTAAAATAAATAAAAAGCAAATTTGGCATAAAATTTTTCAATTCATCACTTATTTGATAAGCATATACACTTTTACTCGTAACTAATAAGTAAGTACATTTTATGTTTCAAAACTAGCTAGAAATACATTTTAGCTTTGCAGAAAATTACAGTGGCACCACACTATGTTAATGTTAAATAAGCTTACAGCTTCTATGTCGTGAACAAAAGGTTTTTCAAAGCATGCAGGTGAGCGTTTGTGGTAACGAACATAATTTTGAACGTAAATTATCGTATTATTACATTAGAATAAATTCAAATAATTTTATAACCTTTAATTTATGTAAAAGTTGTCCGATTAAAATGAGACAAAAACTGAAGTATTTATACAATTACAACCATTTACATGGAGGTTATTTTGTTTGTTTAAAATATTGATACATACATTTTCCATAAATGAAGCAGTTCATCGCTTAACGGGCAGAATTTGATATACCAGCTGGGACGGCGGGTTTTTTATTTGACCTTTGGCCGATAGGACACACGACATTTCTGAGATAAGCTTTTCCACGGGTTATAGCAGCCTATGTGTGGGTGTTGCAGCGTGCAGTCTGGAATGGGTGGAGCTACGCCAGGCCACCCTCCGCAGAAAACATGACAACACCGCGCTTTCGTTCCATTGGTTACATCTCATTACCCTTCTTTGGGTTCGGGGACAATAGGTACATGCTCTATAGCTCGGAGATTTTTAGGCAGTTCTATAAGCCATACATAATGCCTTGGTGATATACCTGCATTATATATTATTTAACCAGTGAAAACTGAGGTTCATTCATAATAATAATTTCTATTGAAAAGCATATTGATGGAATGAAAAAGACTTGGCAGATAGTTATTATCAATAGGATCGTTGCAAAAGCTTTCAGTTTTTAGGAAAATTAAACCAAGTAGGGATGTGCCGAGCCAGGAAAATTTGTCACAGTTCCATTGACAAGAGTTGGAGCAGTGACATGTTACCGGTCCAGTGACTGACTGACTTTGCGGGTTGTGACTGGAGCAGGGAAGCTCTGGTCAGCTTCGCGTCACTTTGTTGTCAGTTCATTCGGTGTCGTAATTGAAAACATTATATTACAGAAAGTAATGACAATAAAATTTCATTTGACTTTAAAAAAATGACAAATGTTATTTTATTATTCTACAGCTACTATCACAAAATATATAGTAACGATAGGTCACTGAATAAACAATATAAATTGATTTTTATACCTGATTTTTAATTATGTAGCAAGTGACGTATCACCAGCGATTTAGTAACATTTAACAATAATTTAGTTTACCAATTTGCATTAATTTTATTTTATAAATTTATGACACCAGTGAAGTCATAGAACGAGATAGTCACCGTTTCCAAAATCACTATTTGTCTTCCGGTATTAACTAATAGTTATGACAAAAATTCGTGAAAGTGCGAAAGCGACTGATAGTTTTGACTGTGAATGTGACTAGCGTGGTATTCTGTAACTGCTCCTTGCCGAGATCAATTGACAAGTCACTGCTCCACCAGCACCGTTACATCCCTAAAACCAAGTTATCCAGCTATAGGAAACACGTTCCATTCTTCGAATTAATTTCTCTTTATACTGCTTAACAAGCACGGATTCCATTGTAAGCTGTTTTTGAACCTGCAAAATTTTCTTTTTGCTAGGCTGAGTTTAGACTGTTGTGTCGGATGCGTTTGAAGTCATGTTGCGCATAATTTGTGTCTCAGTAAATGATATTGTTTCCCCCTTTATGTGAATATGTTCCAGGTCCCTCTGTTGATTCCTGGAGCGATGTATCAGTTTGAGACTCGAGTGGAATGCCTTTCGGAACTTGGGATATCGGACCAAATTCGGATTTTCGTACTGAGATTGGATCATCCAGAACCACTGCTAGCTGTGTTGGTGGCTATGCCAGCATGTGACACACTTTCAACTGTGTGTTAAGGATTGCTCTTCAATCAGAATGCAGCAAAGAAGAGGAGTAAAATAATATATTTTCTCAATTTGGAAAAGTAGATGAAAATGTTGTATAAAATCTGCAGGAATTCAATCATATATTTTCAGTTTCTATGTTATTCTGGGAGTACAGAATTATTTTCTCAGATTTTTATCTCTACCATTTTCGGTTGAATGGGCCATTACGTTGAGAAGGATGTACTTTTTTTGGCGTTATCCAAGTACGATTGTTTTCATTTATGAAAATAACCACTTGAAATACAAAACATCTTAATCTCCAAATTATCATCTAAAATTCATGTTTTAACCAAATATTATATGTACTTTAATGCATAGCAAACGAAGTCGTTCACCAAGGAAGAATGATGTGAAAAATAATGATATTTTTCTTCCCTTTTCCTCACATTTGTTTTCATATTGCTTTAATCAACTTTTTTATTTTTGTAATGTATTATATCATCTTATTTTCAAGAGTAGGCTGCACCGACTACAGTAGTCTGACTCTTCAGATATGATCGAATATTAACAATGTGAACAAAAGTTATGAATGTTGTTTTTTTATACCATAATTAATAAGTGGCAAATAATTTTATATTTCTAATAACAAATTATTTATTTAGATAAAATGAAGAGATGTGTTGTACGATATCATGGTATAGACCTTGGGTCTGGGTCCAGGATATCATTTTGTTTTTAAGATTTATTGTATATGTTTGTAATGTGTATAGATAAATGATTAAAATGTGTTTAAAAATAAATAAATAAATCATGTTTTGAACAAATATATTTGTATAGATTCAAGGTAATAATGTAAATATTGATTAGAAAATCGTGTTTCGGTTAGAATAAATTACGGATTTTTGTAGTTTTTTTCTTCAAAGAAGCTATTGAAACACAACTACTATGTAGTGTTGTATAAACGACACTTTAGTAGACAAGGTTTTTAGTAGACAAAAAATACATATAACCCTAATGCATATTACAGGTCTGAATAATTGCTTTCGGTAAAACACAATTTCTTTATTGACTGGCCAATGACAATGTGATTGATTTGATATCTCATTGATACTTATCCTATGTGAAATGTGAATTACCTATTTCAGTTTTTACTAATTTGGACAGTGAATAGTAATTTCCTTCGATACGTACTAGATACGCTAGAAGTTTAATGTAGGTTTCATATACATGATTGAAATTATCACGTATTAGAACATTTTGCTTCAATGTGCATAATGGATACGTTATACATCTAAGCTTACAGATGTTATTTCCACTCAAGTAAGCATCCTTGATGCATATTATAAAAACAATTATTATATGTGAAAGGCAAAATATTTCTTTAAGAGGTCATAGGGATGATAAGAGCATTGAATGTCTTCGAAATTGTGATAAAAAAGACAGTATAGTAAACAATGACGGAAACTAAAGAGAGTTATTTCAATTTAAAATGAATAATGGTGACAACGTCCTGATTAAAGAACGCTAATTTGAATGCTACATTTAATGCAGCTCCAGACATTTGTCATTCGGCGAATCCCGAAGCAAGCGAAGCTTCCTTTCATGTGCCCAAAACACATTGCGGGTAGGGTGAGCACCGATATTTGTGACGACCCATCCAAAATGAATTAATAGATTGTTGTAAGGNAGTTTGTACTGTTTTTTGACAATAAATTTATTATTATTATTATTATTATTAAGAGATTAAAAATACTATCTTCGGAAGAGTTAATGAATTTAGATTGTTTTCCTTCAAACAAGCGCACACTGAGACAGAGTGAGATAAAAATGGGATTTAAAAAATCAACTTTTTCTTTTGGGCGTTTGAGTACAATGTATGCGTAGTTAAGAAGGATGAGATGGGGATGAGCAAACCGCTCTTCTCTTGTCTGAAAATATCAATATTGCCAAAATTGGCCGCATTGATTCTCGTTTTTTCGTCGTCGCGGACTCAGCATTTGTGACTGAGGTGTACGTATTATTCACGAGCTCACTTCGCGTAAAGTCTGAGAGTATCTGAGATGATAATGGCACCTTGCGAGGAAATTCGTAAGGACTGAAAGTATTGTCCATGTGCAACATGAATTATGTATTCATAGCTTAAACGAAGAGATAAAGAATGAGTATATTTTAACATTAGGTTTACCATCGAAAAAATTATCCTAGACGTACAAAAAATATGTAAGCAGATTGTTGTATGCGTACCACCAACTCATATTTGCCGCGGTCGCAACAGCCGTCGGGGCAGCTCGGGCCGCCTTAGTAGAACCTTAGTAGAAGAGACAGTTAACGAGTCACTACAGCCTACAAGCCTCATCTACAACGACGACCACTCAGCATTCGACCCAGNCAACGACGACTACTCAGCATTCGACCCAGGAAAACTCTAACGGAACTACGGAACATTGGATCGCCCGGACTCTTCGATAACGACTTTGCTACGCCTCTGGTATCAACTGCAGTCCGCTTGGTCCGGACATAATTGTTCGCTGTAACAATTACGGAAATAAAAACCCGTTGTTGAGTTTTATTTTGTCTTGTTGATTCTTTCCCTAACGGGACACAACACAGATGTAAAGTTGAAATCATTTGTTTACTATTATACAATGTCTGTAGAAGGTACATGTTACGCACAAAACCCGAATTCGGCCATTGGACGAAAAAAAACGACCATAACTAGTTTTGGCAAATGAGTATTTCCCAGAAATAGTTTTGAGCGTTTTGAAGGACTGAACTAGTATTGAGCATTTTCACAATAATAAAGTTTCGTGTACTTTACGCGAATATAATTTCTAGAGTATTTACTGTGGTTAATATGTTATTTCCATGCATGAGAGACATTTTATAAAAGTGTCTCATTTCCACTGTGTGGTGTTTCTAATACCCGGGTTGATGGAAAATTTACACTTATGTGATATATGTCCGCGATTTTGACATAAAACTTTTTATGAACTGTGGAATATTAATAAAACAATATAAGTTTAGAAATTAATTTCTTTACAATTTTTATCTATTTATGAATATAACATTGGATATATGTATGGCGCACTATAACTCGCGACTACCTGAAGCAATTTCAACAACACGTGGTACAGCGATGACTCACTATCTGGCAACAAATATTGTGTTGGTAACACATTACTTGCACCCCTAGGGAGGAGTGGGAAGGGGTTTATATTTAAAAATAATCGGGAACAACCGATATTAGTAATGACTACATTTTTGAGGATGCTAAAGTGAAGAGTAACGTTTCTCATGCCGCTAAAATCTACGTTCACCCCCTATGAACGAATGTACACCCATAGTCTAGGGGGTGAGAGGGAGAAAATGTAAAAGAAATCGGAATTATCGCTATTAGTGTTGGGACTATAGTTATCGTGGCGCTGAAACTTGTACTAACCCTAAAAGAAAGAATTGGCATTGAGTATAAGAAGTTTCATTAATGCTGAGAGGACAAAACTAGTTTTGGACGATTCTCTTTTACTAAAACTTATATTGAGCACTTTGAAAATGCTCAAAACTAGTTCTGGCAAAATGTGAACGTCCAAAACTAGTTTTGGTCGTTTTTTTCGTTCAATGGCCGAATTCAGGTTTTGTGGGTAACATATATACGTTGAAATCAGCTGCCCGTTTTAGCCCCTTTCCTGCGAATTATCAGTGAACTATATGAAAACGTATTCTCGGATATTTCAGGTTAGCCTCATATCTTTCACCGAATACTCGTGGAGGTGCTGCTAGAATGGGAACTTAGCGATGACGTATATTGTATATCGTCTTGAGTCTAATATATATTTTGAAGATTTCTTAAAAAAATTATGTCAGTTTGGTACTTTTTGTAACAAGACGTGGGTAAGTTTATATCTGAATGAGGGATCGCTTTGATGAACGACAGGAACATTGGTTAGGTGATATTTTTAAGGTGCCAAAATATTTTAGTTGCTCCTGAACGAACATTCCGTGCTCGCACGTCTAAGGAACGTTTTTGAAAACTTGTCCGATAAGAGCAAAGAATAAGAACCACTGACAGAATCAATTTTCGGCCGCGCTTGTACATGCCTCTCAAATAAAGTTAAAATTGTGTAGACAAAAGGACAATTGGTAATGTTCTTACGACTTCTTCTCGTGTCAAAACACATCGATAAAAATAGTTTCATTATTCCGTCATCATTATCCGATTTATGTACATATTTACGATTAACCGAATTGTCGAAAATATTTTCATTGATTAACTCTTTAAAAACTAAGGGTGAGTAAAATATAAAATTGTATGAGAAAAATTGAGCAAAGACAGACCTTTCATTTAAATCCAAGATCGTTCGAATCAGTTGAGAATAAAAATCCATTCCGGCTAACTTGCCGGGGCGTGAATGGAACTCTCATTAGAACTTGCATTTGAGGTACTCTCATGGGGCTTTCCAGTCACAACCAGAAAAGTTTACTGTAGTCAACTCTTGGTTGACTGTGGTCAACTTCGCTCGGAAACGCGAATGGAATGCTAAAGTGGTGCAGAAGTCGACTTCTGGGTTGGCGCATGCGCGTTGGGTTGCTGAAATACTTTTTGTGAGGTAAACGGTCACGAAATGCATAATAAAAATGAATTACTCTTATAATTCGAATTTTCTGACTGGACTCAACTCTCCTCAGCCCAGCGCGATTCTTCTGAGTTTTTATGATACTTTCTTCTGAGTCTTTATGATACTATCGAATACTCTGACTGCGCTTAACTCTCCTCCTCAGCGAAGTCAAGCTTTTTTCATGAATTGAATGTTCGCAAAATTGACTACAGTCGACTACAGTCAGCAGTTGGCGTAACTTGAAAGCTCCATATATGAACTTTGCATGAATAGAAAGTCGTATCGGAAACTATCGATAATTTATCGATAAATGCCGATAATGGGAGCGATCGATAGTACAATCGAAATATTTCCTCCTCCAGTTGGATGATACAATTTGAAGCGGTGAGATGCATGGGAGGTCCAATTCTCCCAAAGGCGACCCTATCATAATATGAGCAGAAGGAGGTTAGGACGGATTACATCCGTATCTCTATCGGAATGACAACACGATAAAATGCCGTGAAGAGCTATGTCCTCTTTCTTTTCTTCGAATCCTTTGGTATTGTTGTCCGTATTTGCGTAAATTATCGTATTTTTGAAAAATGAATACCGGAATGACACTTGCAATGTTGCATCGCTTCTTTCGTATGGTGGATCTTACCTGTCGAGGCAACTGTGGGATGGTAAAAATTAGATCGAAATATAAACCGGTAAATTTCATTTTGGATCATCTGACTGTTTCAAAGAAAGCAACTTCTTTTTACGCCAGTAAAGTCAGTAGAAGCCATCGTTATCAATATAGGGAAGAATATGATAAGAAAAAATCATACATTCAATTCCATCAGTCAAAATTTTATTTAGCTGGAAGCGTTGCAGCTACATTCGTGTTGTGCACAGATCATGACTATCCTGACATGAATGGTAATTATTCAATGTAACTGTTTGGCTACTTTCTTTCTAAGAGCTAGTTTAGTTCATTTGTTAAGGTAAAAAGTGTAATTTAATCAATTCTAACTTAGTTAATAAATACATAGTTTTCCCTGATTGACCAAGTGTAAGAGAGTTCATTTATTTTGTGTGATGGAATTGGTGGGTGTAATTACTGAGATGCAAACTTTAAAAAAAAGTTATTGTATAATTAGATTGGTTTTAGGGAGATTGCTTCTTTCCAAAGGGGTGGAATATATGCTTCTTTCAAAATGAGTGGAATCCAAATCAATTTTAGAAAAAGCATTATTAGAAAAGGCTGCTTTTCTTTGAAGTACTCTTATCCAGTATTTTTATCAAACTGAATTATATACTTATTTATGATTTTTTTCCTTTCAGTTGCATATTTCCATTTAAATTATTATTCTCTGTTCAGCCTGGATGTTTAATGGTGATATAGGTAGCAAAAAAATAATTTAATTGAAATACAATAAAGCTTATGGAACATGCTGTATATATGAGATGGAAAAGAGGAGGATGATAATATTGAATTATAAAGATTCATTATTATTTTTATTTTAAAGTTCAAAGTTTCAAAAAAAAAATGATTATGTGACACCTCAAGCAAACTTAGGGATAGCAGTATATAAATGTGTGTTTTTACATTGATACTCGTTGGAAAGGTTCTGCACATATCATATCCCGTGTATTCCAGTCTTGCCCACTACTTTGCTCATCATTTAAAAAAAATGGAGATGATAATTGAAATAGAATTTTAGAATGTTATCAAGAGAATGAGTAGTGAATATATTTTTGTTGAATTTTATTCGGTGGAATGATGGGATAGTTCTGATTCTCACATTCAGTGCAATTGTTCTATTATTTTATGGTTATGTGATCTATGGAACTTATTCAGTTTTAGTATAGTAATTTCTAGTAGGTTTATCATATTTTTAAAAAGATTAACTTGTCTGTTTCTGTTTTATTTTAAAGTACAATGTTTCATTTGTGATTTCTTTCGTATATTCACTTTTGTAATAGTTTGTATTAATGTTATTTTACATTAAATGATATTTTAAACTTATTTGTATTTTAAAAATGTTATATTTTAGATAAACGCTTATTTCGTGCTGCAAAATATGGAAATGTGCATGAAATAAAAAGGTAAGGAGATTGTGTCTATTTATTCTTTGGAGTGATGGGTTGTGGGATTTAAGTTAAATGCCCTTCTGTTTAAATTTTTTAAATTGGGTGATTATATTGAAATTTTTGGTTGTATGACTTGTTTTTCATGTGTGTATGATAAATTAATAATTACAAACCCTAAATTTTTGCAATGTGTTAGAACATTTTAAAGACCAAATATACTATTAGTTTGCAAAAATCTAGAGACCCATTGCAATGCGAGGGAGTGATGGGGAAATAATGCGCTTTTATTTGTATAAGAAATAAAATTCATAATTTTATTCTGTGTATTTCTCAGTATATTTCATATGGATACCACCTCCTTATTAACTCCTTTTTTACTGGAAACACTTTAGTAAGAAATGTTCCTTATAAATATTACATGAGGAAATTCTAAGTTTTGGTTACAGATTACATTCTGAAGGTGTTGATATAAATTTACGACATCCTTTAGGATGGACACCTCTTCAAGTTGCGGCTATCAATGGCAAAGTTGATGCGGTCAAAGTTCTCTTAGAGTGTGGTGCAGATCCTAATTTAGGAGATGACTTCATAAATGTATACAGAACAGCAATTGAAAAAGGCCTACATTCAATTGATGGTAATATTTTATGATTCATAAAAAAGCAGTTTATGTATTACAATTTGTACAGAATCTGTGAAAGTTGCGAATTCTAGATAAGGAAAAATAAACACTCTAAAATATGTGTCATTATTAAAGACAATCAGTCACATTCACAAACTATCTTCTGTAAAATTTATTTGGAAAATAATGACATATTTTAGAGTGTTTATAGTGAATGTGNAAGGGACCATCCCATCAATTCCGATCAAGGGCCCTAAGGCAGAGGCGGATTCAAAAATTTCAGCAAAAGTTCCTAGATAAGATAAAAAGTTAGCTGCGAGTTATAATACATATATAATGTCAATATGTTTGTAATTTAATTTAAGTAATAAATCCTTTGTCATAAATTCTTCAGTTAAAATTGCTACCTTTTGGGAACATGTTTTGTAAAATGTTTTGCCTACCTTTAGCGTTTTGGAGCTATCTGTAGTCTTAAAAGATAAAATAAATATGGATGATACTGGGAAAACCATTCTCTTGATCATATTGCTACTAAGTAGTTACCTTGTAGTTGATGTTGAGTGCTTTAATTTCAAGGTCCTAGACTGAATTTAAAATATGCATCTAGAGAGACCACTCCAAGAGAAAGTCCCCTTCCATTTCCTACTTTGAAAAAGATGGTGCAGTCTGTGAATGCATTATATGTATATTCCTAACTTGCAAACATCATCCTTTGGTCCTTATTCTACCAATGTTCTCCCTCAGCTGACCTTATCTAGATGTCAGAGAATGGCTCACATGTCTTTGGAAAACGGGTCAGTTTATTATTTCCTTGTCATCGGTTTTGCATTGCCTCAGTATGCAACATTCTCCAGGGCAGTCAAATGTCATGATCTGTAGGTGAGCACCCTGCAGAAATACTGATGAGAAACATCTTTGCAACTCAATACTTTTTTATGTTTTGAAGTGAATGTTTGTGGTTAGCGTGTAACACTGGAGGTATGCTTATTTCTGTTGGTCAGCTCGGGGATTTTTCATAGAATGGCACATATAGTTCTCATGCCTAGTGTACTGGATTTTCAAGTATCAATTACAGTTCCACTTTCACTTACTCATTCACTTACAGTATGAGAACCAAAATAGATGAATCTAAAATGTACAGTACATAAAATTACTATTTTTATTGCTTTTTGGAACTAAAATAAAACTTATTTATCATTACTCAGTTGAAACTAATCATAACAAATATTACAACCCCTTCCCTAGGGGTGCTGGGGTTTATACAGGCTGATTGTGGACTTCGATGTCTTCGGGAATGTCACTACTAATTTCAACAGTCCTGAAAACTATGATTTCTCTAATATCAGTCATTTTACTTTATTTTTAAATATCATCCCCTTCCCAAAGCAATTATGTTCCTTTTTAGGGGATGACTATAGACTTAAGGGGTATTAAGAGTGTAACTCTGCTCTTCCACATGTTAAAAAATTATGTATTCAACACCAATACCGGCCGTTTTTTAATTATTTTCACCTGTCCTCCATTCCCACCCCTACCCCAGATATCTAGCGTATATTATCTGCAATGTGGACTGATTGTGATCTTACATAGCATCAGGGTCACTCTTATTCAGGGGGTCCCGGGTTCGAGTCCTGGTCCATCACAATTTTCACCTGGCTGTTGACGTTGCAAACACTCCTCCACGAGTAGGTACTCGGAAGTTGTGAGTCAAAATAATAAATATATTTACCTTACTTTTTGATATTGTATACAGTGCTGCTAATGATAACTGAAACTCCAGGAAACAATTATCTTATGCCATAGAAAACTCGTAATTGTGTAGATAAAAATAATTTGTGTAATAAAATCAGTAAATTCAACTTTCCTTATACATCTCATTTCAATGTAAATGCTCTTTGAAGACCAATTGACTTCACCTCTTGTAAAGAAACTTTTTCCATTTGAAAACGTATTTATTACCTCTTTCTAATCTGTCTCTGACAACAGATGAGTCAGAAAAAGATTGGTTTCAAGTACATATTTAATTTTATCCACAGGACTCAAAGATTATAATTGAATGAATTTCCTACCATCAAACAATCATGTGGATGAAAATTGTTTCTTCACTTACTTTCAGAACAACAGTAGGTCTTAGAATTGTATCCATAAGAGTCACTAAAGCATTGTTCTGAATTAGATATTTTTGTCAGAATAGGCTTATATTAATCTCAAATCTTGACATGTCACAAATTTGGGACATTTTATTCATTTGAGAGTGAATGAATTATTGTTTCATTTGATAATTATGAAATTTATTTCATCAATGAGCTTTAAAATTCTGAAAACAAATAATTTCACGATTGTGGGACCCCTGTGCTTTTCACTTAGCTGCACGATGAAAGTTCTGCCACTCGTTGCTCTTACGAGGGTTGAGCACCGCTCCTTATGAGATTTTGGTTACAGTCTCGCTCTCTGGGTATTGGCTCCCTCTAAGTTTTCTTTTGTGCTTTTTTTGTATCATTTAGTTAACCAGGAGATCTTAATAAATGTAGATTTTTCCATTGTTGTAGTGTTGGTGAAACGTGAAGATGAATTCAATGATAGACTAAACAACAGAGCTACATTTCAAGGTTTCACCGCGTTGCATTATGCTGTATTGGCAGACAATGTTCATGTTGTTCAATGTCTGTTGAATGGAGGAGCAAATCCTACCGTGGAAAACGATGCAGGACACAGGCCCATTGATTATGCTCAAGAAGGGGAAGTAAAAAATCTTCTTAAGCAATACTGTGCCAAAGTATGTATTATTTATTTATATTTCATACAGGCAATCACCCAATTTACAAAGTTTGATATATATTTGTATACAACAAATACAATAAACAGTAGCCTATTTCTTTTTTAGTGCTACTATGATTGTAAAGTTGAATGTGACCCCTTTCAAAAATCCAAGTATTCTCATTGCCTTGTTTGTTATCAATTCTCTATGATCATTAAATTTTAATCTTGGATCAAAGACCACTCCTAGATCTGTATAATGTTCCACAGTTCCCAGGATATTATATTATTTTATTAGATATTGAATGGATTTTTTTAGTTACATATGTCCACGACTCTGTTCAAAAAAATTGTTAATATTTGTCTTAAAAAATTGCCACCCTTGCTATGCTGGTGTCAAAAGTTTTGGGCTAAATACAAATAAATTTCTCTTATATAATACACACAGTTGATAAGTATAAGAGTAGATTAGATATGATCCCTTTCAAATTTTGATTTGGTTTCCTTTAAATTTTGATGGAAATTAAGTTTATTTTGTTTGCTTTCAATGCTGATATGTTTTTTGTAATATTTTATTTGACTTGTGAGAAATGGATTATTGTTTGATGTACAACACATTTTAATAAAAAAATGTTCTTCAATTTCACAAAATTTCATAGGGGGACAAATTACATTAATTTATTGATTGAGCTCTGTCTATTTTTTGAGCTCTATTAATGTGTTTGATGAAATGGCATTTTACAGTTTGATGAAATCCAACGCCAAAAAGACACAGAAGAAAGGAGACGCTTTCCTTTAGAACAGAGGCTGAAGAAGGTGATTGTTGGGCAAGAAGGTGCAATCACAGTTGTAGCATCAGCAATTCGTCGCAAAGAGAACGGATGGGCTGACGATGAACATCCTTTAGTATTTCTCTTTCTAGGATCCTCAGGCATTGGGAAAACTGAACTTGGAAAGCAAATAGCCAATTATATTCATAAAGGAAAACCTGATGGCTTCATTCGTCTTGATATGTCAGAGTATCAAGAAAAACATGAGGTATGTAATCTATGAGTAGAGATACATGAAATTCACGAGACATGTACCAAAAACGAAAATGTGAAAGAAAACATTATTGATTTCAAAAAGTTTCTCAAATAAAAAACAAAAAACAAACAAATATAATTTCAATGAACAATTTTTTATAAATAAAAATATATATAATAAATATATATTGTATATTCAATGATGATACAGGTTCTCTAGGCTTTGTCTAGGGGCGTGTTTATTGTAACAATAAATTGTGAATTTAGTGTTTTTTCAACTCTTATGATTTTTAAACACTATACTCAGAATAATCTATAGTTTGATAATAACTTGTACATGTAAATTTACAAACATATTTGCGTTAAATTACAAACATATTGACATTATATATGTATTATAACTCGCAGCTAACTTTTTATCTATCTAGGAACTTTTGCTGAATTTTTTGAATCCGCCTCTGCCTTAGGGCCCTTGATCAGAATTGATGGGATGGTCCCTTGCTTGCTTCCGGAGAGTAAATTAGTTTATTGTCCTCCACATGGTCATACACAGTTTGTACTGTTTTTTTGACAATAAATTTAAAAAAAAAATTTAGATAACTAAATATATCACCATAAATAATTTGTAAGAAGATTTACATGGGTGTGTGATCCATGTATTTTGAAATTAATGAATTAATGAATTAATAAGTAAATAAATGAATAAAAAAATCACTGATCTCTGAAGTGTACAGTCATTTCACTGATATAAAAAATGTTGACCCACTGTAGAATTTATGACGGGTTAAACTGGGAAAAACCTGACAGATAAATGTACCATCTATGCACTCATGTACCATCTCTTCACTCAAGATTTTACCATTTCATTAGCTGTGATTATGAGGCAGCTCTCAGCTATGTGTGTGGTACCAGGAAGCTGCACAGCCAAATGCTTGCACTATGCTTGTTACTAATTTCATCCCATAAATACCAATTATGTTCCCATTGTGAATTATATCTTGTCTTTAAAAATTGAATAAGCATTGTTTTGCAAAGTAATAAAAAAAAATTAAAAATAAACTTTGTCAAAGCATTGATTAAGTAAAAGAATAATATTTTTTCTATGAAATATTTATTATTCTTAAAAATATGTTGCATCTTCTGAAAGAGCATTAAAAATCTATTAAAATTCACTACTGAAAAATATGTGTCATGAAAATAACTACTACTAATAATTTTTTAAAGAAAAAGGCATTAGCCCAGTGCCTTTTTGAGGAAGTTTGATGTAAACAAAAATAAAATTTTGAAGAAACTATAAAAGTTATTTTTTTGTTGTGTTTTATTTATTAGTGTATCTTTCATCAATAATGTGCATATCACACATTAAATTCTCGAATTCTAAGATACGGAACAAAATAAAAAATCATTTCACTTTACAGTGAATGCATTCCTACGTATTTCAAATAATTATATATAAATTTTTATGTATTTTTTTATTTTGCCTGTTGACAATGAATGTGAATACCTAATACTTTCTGTTTAAAGCATTGTTGATACCACGTGAAATGGGTTTTACATTTTGTATTGTTTAAAATTTTGCTTCAGATAAAAGAGGACGCTGGGACGTACTGTTGTTATTCAAACACTGTTATTGTCTTGTTATGTTTGTGCATGTTTGAACTCTTCAGGTTGACATTGTTGACGTATTATTGTCTTGCCACATGTATGCTAATTTGAAGTTATTCTGATAATTGAACTTTGTTAGAGACGTTTATTAGCCAAAAGGCAAAAATATGTCCTATAGGTTGGAAGATACGTGCTAGGTAGCTTGCACTGGCAGGAGGATGTGCAGAGATATTGAAAAGAGTAGGAAATCTAAAAATGGAGGGTAAAAGGTGTTCAAGATTTTGTTCAAGCCCACTGAAAAGAAAATCTTGAAGTTCCATATTAATGATCCATACTAGTGATACCATTAGACCCCCATGTTCTATTTTAAGGACGGGCATTATTTCATTACTTCCAGAAGTATTATTATTGTCATATAAAAGCAGCTTATTTATGTAAAGAATAAATAAAAATTCAATTTTATAAAAGTAATTTGGAACTTAATGAGTTAAAACATTGTTTTGAAAATAAAACAAGAACAAAATGATATCTTAATGATGAACTATATAGAAGTTTATTGTGTCAGAGGTAGAATAAGCACGTGCGTGCACACATACACAAAATTGAATCAGTTGGTATGAAAAAAATTGGGTGTTTTGATTTGATGTGGAATTCCAAATCCCATCTTTTCCAGTAAATGTATTGAATTGTTATAAGAACTTTACTAGAAAGCGGTTATTGGTTGAGGTATGAAATACTTTAGTGAAGACATGTCTGAAGAAATATATTTAACTTATTGTATGATTTGTGATAAGTATTTGTGTTATCAACAAATTAGTTTTGCTTCAACATAGTTATTTGCTAGATTTTGTCTTGCATAACATTTTGTAGGGGATTCCAAAAACTTCAATAATTTCTCTCTATGTATACATTCTTGTTTGTTAGGTGGCGAAGCTTATTGGTGCTCCTCCTGGCTACATTGGACATGATGATGGAGGTCAGTTGACAAAACAGTTGAAGAAATGTCCCACTGCTGTTGTTCTGTTTGATGAAGTTGATAAGGCACATCCTGATGTGTTAACAGTGTTACTTCAACTCTTTGATGAAGTAAGTTTATTTGTTCTTGGGTATTGTGGCTAACCATTTGATTAGCATTCATTTTAATGAACCATTTTAATTTCACAGAATATACTTACTTGTAAAACATGTTTTGTTGGCTCTGTGCTTCCATTGTATCTGATGGGTAGTTGAGATTCTGATCAGTAGATGTCCTGGGTTTGATGACCTTCAATTTAACAATTTTATTGAAGATAAAAGTCAGATGGATCTTCTTGTTTTTCTTGATGTACAATATTTCTAAAATTGTAAATTTAATCTTTTTCTTTAGTGTACATATATATATTTTAACTCTTCTTACACATTGGGCTCTTGTACACTGAGTTGTTTTGGGTTCCCAAAGTGGTAAATATGTGCTTTTTTTTCATCATGTTTGTATTGTATGTTTTACATTTATTCTTGCTTTTAAATTTATTTTTCTTCAAGAAATGTAAACCTTCATACAACCACAGTATTCAATTTCATAGCCTTCAACATTCAGGTTTGCCTCCATCTCTTTTAATTCAGATCCATTCCTGGAAGGTTCAATGTGAAATGTATACATCACAATTCTATCTAACTTTGATGCTGCCTACACTGCTGCATGCAGTTCATGACTTGTTTACTTTCTTGTCCACTAACTAGAGGAGCCATTTTTCTGCAGTGTCCGCATATATTTTGCAACCCTAGTGTACATTTCCTTGTCTTTAAAGGCAGTCACACTCTTGAACTTATTCAACATCATGCTTTTGTGGGATTTGGAAAATCACATTCAGCATAATACTTCTACATAGGTGTTCACATGACAATAATGAAATCTTTTTCCCTAAGTTTATCAAACCCAATGAGTTGAGGGCAGTTTGTGTTCCAGTTAGTTATCACTGAAGATAGCAAGAGCCCCTGAAAAGTGTTTTACAAGTGAAGTTCCATCCTGACCCAGGTTTATCTCCAGTTTTCCTTTGAGTAGTAGTGGATTTTCCATAGGTGCGAATGTCATTAACACGTTTTATATTATTAATCAAAAATTTTTACTGCACATCTAAGATTCATTTTGGAATAATAAATGAATAAAAGTACTAATTTATTAAATCATTTCTTATATAAATTTAAATCCACCACTGCCCTCGGGCCCTTGATTGAAATTGATGGGATGGTCCCTTGCTTGTTTCTGGAGAGTAACTTAGTGTATTATCCCCCATGTGGTCATTTTCAGTTTCAATCTGCTTCTTTGACAGTAAAGTTTATTTATGTGTTTATGTTATGTGTCAAGTTAAGTTAGGGAAGATAAAAGATTGTGCAACTATTACCTCTAGTTATGCGTTACATGGAGTGTCAGTAAATTAGTTATTTAAGCACTTGCTTCTCTGTGGCATTTTTAAGAAATACCACTCAATCAATAACATTATTAATCAATATGTTATTTTAAATATGATTTTTACAATAACTGTGAAGTTAATAGTTATTTTTTAAACACTTTGTTTTTAAAATATTATATATTTTTGTTATGCTTCTGTCAATTTTATTGAAATATTTGAATTTCTGGTTCCTTAAGGACCTCTAGCAGGAAACATTGTTTTTTGTGTGCATTGTTTTCATATGAGAATATCTGAAGAAAGTTGCCATCTCAATTTATAGGGTCGATTGACAGATGGAAAAGGGAAAACTATAGAATGTAAAAATGCTATTTTTGTCATGACGTCCAATTTGGCTTGCGATGAAATTGCTCAGCATGGCCTCCAGTTACGCAAGGAAGCTCAAGAACTTGCTGACAAAAAGTTGGAAGGTATTTCTTGTATTATTCTACTATTGCTTTGTGGTCTGAAAACATTGGGCATGTAGAACTCAATCATAATTCCAAGTCACCTTAATTATTAATATAAAATTGTGACTCACATTTACACAAGATAGACTTACCTCCTTTACCCATCCTGTGTGGTTTTCTAGTTAGAATTTAGTTTTCTCTGAGATTTTTCTGCATCTGGAGATATGTGGTACTTGCACGTCCACTATTGTCTTTTGAAGAAGGCTGCACGATGGGGTTGAAATGTTAAGTTTTATTCCTTGACGTGTCACCAACCGGACAGCAAGGTACTAAATTTTTTGAGTTGTAGGTGTTATCTGAGTTAAGACCTTTTGAAAAGTAAACTGTTTGGAAAAATGATGCTCATAAAATGATGTATAATGGAAGTGAAAATCCATTTATATGACTACTGATAGCTTTGAGACTTCACAGGATGGCCAAAGTCTGGAAAAGTCAGGAAATTTTACTTGTCTGGGAAAAGTCGGGGGAATTTTTACAAAGTCAGGGAAGTAACCAAAATACGGGAAGTATTTCTCTTAATATTGTTCAAATATTATACAGCTGTATTTATTTTGCAGAAGTATAAAATTGCCATTTTCATTAATTCAGAGACCTGAAATTGATTCAGAATTGTTTAATTACTGTTATTTATGTCTATTTGCAACTTAATACTTTTGAATATCCAAATTCCATGCATAAAAGAATATTAGATAATGGTTTATTAAAAAAAGATTCCTAAATATAAAAAAATATTGGAGATATATTGTCTCTCTCTTTCTAATTGACCTTAAATGGGTAAGAAACAGAAATACTTCTGTCTGAGTATGTATAATTGATACTAAAATGAATCAAAAGAAAACTTCAACTTGTAGAACAATTCAGAGAACTTGTTCATAAGAAAACAGATTTTGGAATAAGCATGTAGAGAAGAAGAAAAATTTCTTAGAAATAAGATTATTCAAATAAATTGAACAACATGCGGTTTTGAGGGATTGTGTTTATTGTCTTAATACATAATTTGAACATCATATTATTTATTTTATAAGAATTAAACAATTACTTGATAATTTGTTAGTGATAATTTATTTTATTCACGGTTTGTGAGTTTAAATTGTTTGTTTAATTAATGATTAGTGTGCTAAACACACATAAGTAAATAAACTTATTCTTTATTATATTATATTTGTTCCAATTTTCAAAATTGTTACAATTGGTTACTAATTTTCCAATTATATAGTTATTTTCAAAGTACAGTGTGTGTTCCACAAGTTGTCTTGAAAACTGATTTACAAAAATTAAAGATATTCTCTGGAAATCCTGAGACAGTCGGGGAAATTTATTATTGAAGAATACTGGCCACCCTGACTTCAGGACACAATAACTTTTATTTTGCCATGAATCATTTTCAATAATACTGAAAGTTTTCAGATGACTAATACAATGCTGAATAGACATTCGTACCTCAGGGTGTAAATCCTTGTTCATTTTTCAATATTTTTCAATATGTAACTACTTGTTGGACTCTAGTTGAGGGTGACATCCATACAATACATAATGCACTCGTTGGGGACAGAGGGTTTGTGATATCACTACACTGCATTAGTGGCTAAGGGGTCATTAACTTTGGTGTTATGTAATGCTAAGTTTTATGAGGTATGTTTTATGGTATGCCTTTTATCCTTAAAATTTGTCAGTGTTACAAAATAGTTTGCGGCAGCATATTCCTATCGCGGCTGCATATGCCTATTGTGGCAGCATATGCCTATTTTGGTAGCAAATGTTAACCTAAATTATAGAAAAAAAGGTATTGAAAATGTATGTTAAAATATTAAGTGAGTAATTCATGTAGAAAATGATGACTCCTCATCAAATTGACTAAGTTCTTTGTTTTGTGAATTTAACAAAGAAAAGTACCACCTTTAAATTGTAAAATTTGTACTAACAGTTTAGATTTTAGATGTGTGTTAGTGAACTTGTGTTGCAGCCTCCACTGCCACTGCTGTGCCTTGCAACCAGGCAAGAACGTTGAACTTGGTGGTCTCATTGACCTCAGAAACAAATAATTGAATAATTCTGGAATATACATTTTCACGACTTAACGTACAATGCATGACAAAAACATTACACTATTAGAATTACATAGATACATAATGTTGTGGTTTTCAACCCTCAAAAGTCTACCAACGATTCTGATATGAGGATTTGAAGCAGTTAATGATCAGAATTTACCTACAATGAAGGTCTTAATAGAAAATTTTTGAAAAATTTGTGGTTGACCCTGCAATTGGCAAAAATTCAGTTTAATTTATTAAAGTTTTTCAAAATATTATATACACAGTAACCCAGGAACAACATCGTAGATGTATAATTTGGAGAGTTTACTTAAAAAGATTCTTTGGGAAACTTCTATTTAATTAAGGAAAGTGTTTTAAAAAAGTGTTTTATTTCAGGGAATATAGAAATGACGGAGTCAATTACTATTTCAAGACATTTCAAAGAGAATGTGGTGCATCCAATTTTGAAAAAGCATTTTCGGAGAGATGAGTTTCTTGGACGCATCAATGAAATTGTTTATTTCCTTCCTTTTTCACGCTCTGAACTATTGAAGCTAGTGGCAAAAGAGCTGAATCTCTGGGCCAAGAAGGTAAGTTCGCTTCAATGGATGTTTTTCTTTGTGAGAATGAAATCTTGTTCATCATTTAAGTATTTAATCAAGATTTTTACTTTTGCCCTATGATTATTACACAAAATACGGAATCGACAAATTGCTAATTTTTTGTTCTGAGGTGTTCAAATGTAATTTTGGTAGGAGCTCTGATGTATATAGATTCACCCACGCTCTCACTCACTCACTCACTCAGTCACTCACTCAGTCACTCACTCACTCACTCACTCTCACTTTTATATAAGATCAAGTGAAATCCTCTGAATCTCACAACCACATAAGACAGTTGAAAATTGAAAATAGGGACATAAGATCGACGTTAAGATAGACGTAAGAAATGAGACACAACTGATGACTATAACGGTCTTGAAACAATAATGTATAGCATAATTATGTAAACTTAAAATTAGAACTTGCAATGATTTTTATTGCAAACAAGATATTTCAATAGTGTACTGGAAAGGAAAAAGTAAATTTAAAAAATAGTTCAAAATCTCCTCGACATCTTGCAAGGATATCTCGTGCCTTCAAATGTAGTGGTTGATTAAATGTCTCTGCACTCGTACCTTAATTTATTGATTTCGTCTTTTGTACACCATACATCAAAGCTATGGACAGAGTATTATCTCTTCAAGGAGCTTTGTTGAAAGGCTAGTCTAGACTCCAACAGAAGTAGACTTCTCCATGAAACCTTTCCACCCACAATCAGGGGCGCACCCAGGATTTATTTATGGGAGGTGGGGGAGGGGTCTTGAGGAATGTGAACATGGCTTCAATGATGGATTCGATAGAATATAAATGATAGCAATGGGTAAAAACCTAAAGATCATAAGTCTTATCATAACATGCGATCGAAAAGGCTGTTAATGTAGAGATGTAGAACACAAAAAACAATTAAAATATATTGAGGAGTGAAAAGACTCCCTTGATATGAAATTGCTCTTTCTAGAAAAATAGCAACTTATTAGAAAAGAAATTCTATGATCGATTTTCCAGTAAATCACATCTTTTTTATCATATTGTAGATTGTGTGAAGTATTGTGACTATTAATCGCGACAAAGGAGCCAAATACATTTTTAAAAGATTTATTTCCTCAAATTAATATTACACATTGATTGTTGTTCTATAGCAGCGCTAGACATAAATGAATTTTCATCTGTTTGTTTTGTAGTCTTCCTTCTGTCAATTTGTAATCAAGCGGAAACCATAAGTTTATTCACTCCCCACATTTGACAATTTGCAATTAATCATCATTCTGAAATTATTGAGTTTACGGGAATCGAAAACAAATTTGGAATAGAGGCAGAAAATATTGGAATCCAGATCAAAATCAACTAATTGATCTACTAATTTAATCTTTTTGTATGGTAATTTTGGTAAAGTTTTTTAATAACACTAAAAAATTACTGTACAATTATCAGTATTAGTCTCTAGACTAGAGACTCGAGTACAATACTCTGGGCTACAAACCTGGATGTTGATTAAATTAAATTAGAGCTCACCAATTGTTCAGTATTTGTTTGATCACATTTTTCTACCAACATATCTTCCTCAATAAACAGACTTCCCGCTTCCAAGTGGGATTGTTTTTTTTCACTCCCTTCATCATCAACATCAGCAATATTAATTAAATTAGTTTTTCTAAAATATTCGTTTAATACCTGTTTCATGGTTAATTGTAATTTTCATGTTAATGGATTAGTTTTACTTCACATATTACCTTCACAAATAGAACGAACACTCCGCACTGAGTAAATTGAAACGGCCCAGTTGCAGGTATGATCGCCACTACCATTTTTTATTGCTTCGCTGGACCTTTCCCTTTCCACACGCGTGCTAAGATATCCCTGCCCACGCGTGGGCTACTTTGCCTATGACCCAGCAACGGTGTCGTGAAGTCAACAGCTGCCAAGAGTTTTTTCAATTCTCGTAGGCACTATCACGTTCAGGCGTTTTGATGACGTATCGGTCACTGAACGATGCAATTTGGTATGGGCCACAGATTGCAGCGTATGTTTCCGTTCAAACGGTAGTTAAATCGCGCCATTTTAAAATAGTTTTAAATACGCCCCGATGGGGAGAGAGCAGATTAGGTAATCTTTAATTACATATCTCCATTGATTTTTTCTAACGAATTTTGATCGGATTTTTCGTGTGAGTATACAGTTATTCATGCCAATGCCACGAGAACTACTTGTGGGAATCTTATTGAAGTATAAGTACTCATATTTAATCCTGATTATATGATAAACCGTCTAGTAATAGAGCAGCACGGTGACATAAACATATTATGAAAACCCTTTTCTAATATAAAATTTATTTATTTAATGCCTTTTTGGCCATGAGGCCTGCTCTTCCTCCTAGAACTTGGGAGAGAGAGTTGGGAAGGAGGGGTAGCTGGGGAACTTATGGTAACGAACTGACATTTGTCTGGAGTAGGTGAGGAAAACTCCAGCTGAATATGTCACCTAGTTCGGCCTAGCAGGGTTTGAACACACGCTCTACCGCTCAGCGCGATCGTGGAAGCCCAGACGCTACCACTAGACCACTGCTGTCGGTTTCGCTGCCGGAAAATCGGTCCTATGATTATACATGAGACTCCTTCCCGAGTGTGCTAAAAATGTTTTGATGTATTTGGATGAATGAGAGATATTCTTGATATTGCCTCAATGCGTCAGAGTTATGCAAACATGTTCGTATGAAGAAAGTGTTGACCTCTGAGAGGAAGGTTGAGTAGGCCGTCTCCGGAATGAGAGATGATTGTAAGCTGATATTTCTCTTTATGTTGTGATGTTACGAACGAATAGCCATTCGTTCCATCATAGGAGAGGATATGGGGGACTTGTATATTTCAACAAGCATCAAAGATTAAAGAAAGGCAGATTCTTATAAGCACGAATCAGATTCACAAAAAAGCACATTTATTACATTCAAATAAACACAAATATACATTACGTTTCCTTACAGCTACATAAGCAGAATTACATTAATGGTCCCCCCGCTTTCAAGATTGTTATTAGTTGTGTGTGCAACTAATTCCCCCAAAATAGCAAGTTATGCTGAGTTACATAAAGAAATTACTGCCTTGAAGTACAAACGATTTTTCGTTTGTACAGAAACATATCCATTAAATCCCTTCCCATAAATATACAGAATTACGTAAGGATTGATTAATACAAAGTTGAAATATGAACACCCATGGTTCATATACTGGGAATAAGTCCCGATTGGGGAACACGTTTTTGTTCCCTGACCCCCCAACTAAAGAAAAATGAACAGGTATATAGCAAACTAAAGACATGTAATGAAAAGTGCTATATACGTATACCTGAAAACTAGAATCGTAAATAACACATAAGTTATATTAAATTGTTAAAGATAAATAATTGTTAGCTCACAGATCGTAAGATTTAAGTGAGTTAACAGTGAGAATACAGACATTTTCACGTTTCTTGAGTGCGCCATGATTACAAGTTTTCATGGTCTTATGAATGAAGGTTGTTGTCTCCATTTGGCAGCTGTGACTGGTTTTTGAAGAGCAGGCGACGATAGAAGTGTTGATACTCGAAGATGAACTAAAACTTAGAAAACGATATGAATAAATATGTTCAGCATCTCGGCGATTGTTTCAGGTCGCGTTGCCATGAGTAGAGTTATGTAGCAGTGGACATTTATAAGTTACTCTCCAAAAAATATCGAAGAAATGTTGATTAGTCGAGTGACATAGTGCCAGTCTGGATACTGACTGTCGAAGAGTAGACGAGCGGTTATAGTGACGGCATGTCACTTGTGTCGAAGACTAGTGCTTGAGCACTGCGCCTGCTAGTGCTTCAGTGTGCTAGTGCCTGCTAGAGTGACGGCATGTCACTTGTGATGAAGACTAGTGATGGTGCGGGTTGCCCTATATATAGTGAAAGCACAGTGTGTCTATCTTGAGCACGTTCACAAAGGATGGTTCACGGTTCAATCTTCCTCACGAAACTTAGAATTTGCACGGAACTTCTAACTTCCTAGGAATGTTTAGTTATGCAAAGAATGTTTATGTACTCAAAGAATATTTATGTACTCAAAGAGTACTTGTAACTTGAATGTTCAAAATACAAGTATATACAAGTATATACAAGTAGGAGCTTTTGGTTCGTTAGACGTAGGTTGATGAATATAAATGATTAAGAGCGTTTCACTCGTAACATGTGATATTTACAAAGACCCTGGTAGAGCGTGGAATTCGTGGAACCTGGGTTCGTCAAAAATTTCAGGGGATAACAGTTTACTCGAAGTTAGAGAATTTGCATAAACTTCATATATGTATATAAATCAGTTTTAATCATAGAATTATGCTCTATGTAGTTTCGAGTTGGTAGAGTTTTTTTCGTGTTACAGAATAATTTGTAAATTGATTCTTAAGCCATGCTCTTTCCTTTATCTATACTGACCTCCCTTGGTCACCTCTTGTTCCTTTCGATCCCGACGTTATTAGAGCTAGGGTATCTTTCATTTTCCTCTTCTTCTCTTTCCTCTATTTCTTCTTCTTCTTCTTCCCCTCCCCCCAGGTGGCTTACATCTAGTAAGTACGTGTTTGGCGAACACGGGGCCCCGAGCTGTGTCTGGCATTGCATCCACTTACTTGTGCCGTGCTCCTTCCTTTATCTATACTGACCTCCCTTGGTCACCTCTTGTTCCTTTCGATCCCGACGCTATTAAAGCTAGGGTATCTTACACTTTCCCCTTCTTCTCCTTCTTCTTCTTCCCTTTTTTTCTTTCCCCCGCAGGGAACTCAGTTTCGAGTGAGTATGGGCTTGGCGAACCCACGGCCCCAAGCTGAAGACTGGTACTGCGCCACCAGTCCTCGGACACCGTAGGCTTTGGACATGCTTCAGCGACCACCATTGGCGCGATGGTGGAAAGTTGCATGTTTTGAAGGGCGGAGATCTTGCCTTCATTGGCCGGGTCGCGAGGAAGGATTAAACCTCTATAAAAAAACCCTCAACCTCAAGGTGTGTTACGCGCCGATGAGGTGAATGGGTGTTGAGGACAAACACTCGCTAGCGTACAACCTCTGGGGCAACTGCCGCACCTCAGTTGAGCAAGGCTTAGTGGCGTGATGCGGGGGCTCCACGTCACCGGACATTTATTTCCTCCGAACTCGTGGGACAAAATGAAAGATTCTTGTTTTCCCCTGCCTTGCGGAGTGGGCGAGCCGCAGGGTAAGTACCACGCCTTAGGGTCTTCGAAGCGGCCGAGGGTTGACAGCCCTCCCACTTCAGAATGCACAAAGTCAAAGTTACAGAGCATTCCTTATGAGAATGTTTTTCTACTTATGTCACGTATCAACGGAACCTTCGAAAAGGTATCACCTTTTTATATATTTAAAGGCCTAGAAGGTCTCGCTGGTACGTTAAAAAATATAAAAAGATTAAGAAACGGAACAATGCTGCTTGAAACAAAAACAAGCAAACAAGCATTGAAACTACTTGATTGTAGTATGCTTGGCGAGTTCCCTGTGAAGTGCGAACTCCATGCTGCACTTAATCGCAGCAAGGGGGTCGTACTTTGCAGGGACATAATGGAAATGGCAACAGACGAACTTGTTGTAGAATGGAAGGCTGACCATGTAGTTGAGGTCAGTCACATCATGAGGATGGTAAATGGTGTTCTACAGAAGACCAGTTCCTTCGTCGTGACTTTTGACTGTCCTAAACTACCAAAGGAACTGAAGGCTGGATGGCTGAACCTGCCGGTCCGTCCCTTTATTCCGAATCCTCTGCGCTGTTTCAAGTGTCAGAGGTTTGGACACACGACAACATCGTGTAAGGGACGTGATACTTGTGGAAAGTGCGGAAAGGAGTCACACGAACCCGGCGTCTCATGTCCAGGGCCTTGCAGTGCATTTATTGCAGGGAGTGTGTCACCTTTCTCGAAGAAAAACAAGTGCCGGAAATTAAAACTACGGAGAAGATCCCGTACGGTGAAGCGCGGAAGAAATACAGGGCATTACACCCTGTATTTTCTACTAGTTACTCCACCGCAGCCAAGACTCCAAAACAGATGAAAACCGTATCTGTTCAGGCCGATTTCACTGACGTGTCTACGACAACGTCGTGCACATGTCAGTGCAAATGCGGAAAGAAAGATTCTTAAGTCGTTCCTGTTAAGTCACAACCACCAACAACAGTGCCTACAAAAAAACCTAATCCAAGAAAAACATCAAGTAGTATTAAACCTACCACCGTAACTACAAAGCCACAGACAAAGACAAAACATGGTTCTACGGCTAAACCCGTGAACCTTGTTGAATCTTTAAAAATATCGAAAACACCTTCCAAGAAATCGCAGAGACGTAAAAAGAACGTCTCTGTACTTTCTTCCTCCGAGTCTGAATGTGTAATTTCCGACGGTGACCCGGAAATGCACATTCACGAACCTGACCCCGGAGGCTCCAAACAGTAATGGCTTCCATACTTCAGTGGAACCTTAATGGCTATAGAACTCAACGTGAAGAGTTACAACTCTTAGCGCGTCGTAATCCGTTATGTATCTGCCTACAAGAGACACACCTTACACCAGAACACTCACCTCTGCGAGGATACAGCAGCTTCAGATATGACGACACCACAGGAGATCGAGCAAGAGGTGGAGTTGCCGTGTTTGTTAGAAACACAATCCTCTGCTCACCTG
>NNCF01133522.1:43869-70513 GCA_002313205.1 Laupala kohalensis | reverse complement strand
AAGAGTTTCTAAGCACCATTAAGAGAACAACATCGTCCACTAAAGTATGGGAGTCCATCCGAAAGATATCTGGAAGGTATTCTCGAGTCCCAATACCTGGACTCAATTATCATGGTCGGGTTCTCACCAACAACAGAAATGGCAACAGCAATGGCTGAATATTTTGCTGACCTAACATCTACAACAAATTGCGATCCTGATTTCAAGAGAAAAAGGGAAACAGCAGAGAGCACTTGTTTTGACTTTCGTTCCACCAACTGGGAACCCTACAACTCTTCCTTCTCTATGNCCTTCTCTATGTGGGAACTTGAGTCAGCTCTAGCGACAGCCCACAACACTGCTCCTGGCCCTGATTCAATTCATTATGAAATGCTGAGACAACTCAGTCTCGAGTCGAAAGAATGCCTTCTGGATATCTTTAATCTTTCATGGTCCGAGGAAGTATTCCCTAATTCGTGGAAGGAAGCAACGCTTATCCCTTTATTAAAACCAGGTAAGGACAAAACGAATATTAGTAGTTATCGGAGCATTGCCTTGACGAGTTGTGTTGGTAAAACTCTGGAGAGAATTATCAACCGACGTCTCGTCTGGTATCTTGAACGGCATGACTTGCTGAGTCGATCTCAGTGTGGTTTCAGGAAGTTCCATTCCACCCTGGACAACTTACTTCTCCTGGAATCAGCAATTCAAGATGCTTTCGTCCGAAGACAACATCTCATCGGAATATTCTTTGACATCGAGAAGGCTTACGATACTACTTGGCGTCATGGCATTTTACAACAACTGTATGCCTGTAGACGTCTTCCTCTGCTGCTCATGTCCTTTTTGGATCAACGTTCTTTCCGCTATAGAATTGGAAGAGACACCTCGGATCTCCTTCTTCAGGAGAACGGTGTTCCTCAGGGCTCAGTCTTGAGTGTGACCCTTTTTGCAGTGGCCATAAACAGCATAACGTCTGCTGTAAAGAATCCTGTTTTACACTCTCTTTTTGTCGATGACTTTGCTATCTTTTGTTCATCACAGAGTGTCACAGGTGCGGAGCGACAAATCCAACTCGTCCTTAATAGATTATACCACTGGTCGAAAACGACAGGTTTTCGTTTCTCTGCTGAGAAAACACGCTGTGTTCTTTTCAGTAGGAGACCAAGCCTTCTGGCAGAACCTCACCTCGCCCTGGGAAACAACGTTCTCAAATTCTATCCTTTTGTGAAATTCCTAGGTCTGATTTTTGATCAGAGATTGAATTGGATTGAACATCTAACAGACCTAAGAGCAAGAACATTAAAATCTCTGAATTTATTGAAGTGCCTCAGTAGCAGGGAATGGGGCGCTGATCGCTACTCCCTGCACCAGTTTTATCGAGCATTCATAAGATCTCGGCTCGATTATGGCTGCGTTGTATATAGCTCTGCTCGTGCAAGCTATTTAAAGAAGTTGGATAGTGTCCACCATGCCGGAATTCGACTAGTTACGGGAGCATACCGCACTAGTCCCATTCCGAGTTTGTATGTCGAGAGTGGCGAACCATCTCTTTCCCTCCGGCGGCAAATCCTCATGCTACGACACTTTTGCCACTTGCAAACTTTACCCGACAATCTGGTACACAACGCGGTTTTTCATCCATCCTCTTCTTCCATCCGTTTCTACAACAACAGACTGAGAGCAACCAAACCTTTTGGATATCGCTCCAAACAAATTTTGGAAACCTTAAATATACGCACACCTAATGTCTTACATCAAGGTTTTAGTAAGTCTCCCCCTTGGGCTTTGCACAAGCCGAAGATTATTTTCGATCTTCTGCATCATGACAAGAAGAACACTCCAGCTCCGATGTTGAGGGTATACTTTGAGCTAATCCTCTACAAACACCGGGTCCGTATCCTTGTGTTTACCGACGGGTCGAAGCAGGCTGATGGTGTCGGCTGCTCCGTGGTATTTCCCCGTGAGACCAGTGGCTACCGTCTAGGCGACTTGTGCAGTGTTTACACTGCTGAGTGCTACGCCATATTGCGAGCATTGCGAACTACAAAGTGCTCCGGCGGATCACATTTCCTGATTTGTTCTGATTCGCTGAGTGCCCTCCAAGCAATCCAGAACATGTATCCAGCTGATAAGCTGATCCAGAACATCCAGGATGTACTTTTCTCACTGCAAAGTGATGGAAAGAACATAATGTTTTGCTGGGTTCCCGGACACGTGGGTATCAGAGGAAATGAAGAAGCAGACGTTTCCGCAAAGACGGCATGCCTCAGGAATCGCGTGGATTTCTCCACGATTCCAAAACGAGATCTCCTAAATTCCGTCAAGATAAGGATTCTGAGTGAATGGAGCAATGAGTGGTTAGCTGTTGAAAGGAATAAGCTCCGACTTATCAAATCTTCTGTTAAGTCATGGAGCAGTTCCTGTAGGCCAGCCCGGCGCGACGAGGTCTTGCTGACCCGCCTGCGCATAGGACATTGTCCTCTCACTCATAGGTATCTCTTACTACTTGATGATGAACCCGTTTGTGAGGAGTGTAGCTGTTCTCTGACAGTGCGTCACCTACTAACTGATTGCAGAAGATACTCAAGTATACGGAGACAAATTGGTCTGGCTGCAGATTTACCAACAATTCTCGGAAATGAAACGGTTAATGTTAATAAACTATTGAATTTTATGAGTAGATCGGGGCTCCTCCTACAAGTTCTCGGGTGGGTTTAAAATTTGCATTCCCTTTTCATCTTTACTGTCTTCTTTGTTTTCATCGTTCGTTTCTGTAATTCGAAAATATAATATTTGAAAATTGTTTTCCTTTTTTGCGAAATAATGTATTGGTATTCTGTTTTCTTTTCTTTTCTTTCATCTTTCTATTTAGATATTTGTTGATTTCAGGAGGGTTTTTTAGTGGGTATGGTCGAGATATTCGGCGAGTCCCACACACGGGGAAGAGTCATTACGGCTCTTCTATGGTGCTACTTGCATGGGCTCTAATGACCTCGATGTTGACGAGCCCTAAAGCCCCACAAAAAAAAAAAAGATTCTTAAGGGAGGGGTGGCTTCAGTCCTCTTCCCATGTTCGCGCCCCTGCCCACAATTGACAAGTACATTTCTATATTAATATGGATGATGGTAATCTTTTAACTCAGGAACATTTTCACTAACGAAATCTGAAGGTTGGGGGGCGATACAAACTATGAGTCTTTGTGGAAATTGGAAATTGTGTCCATCAAGTGTCTGCATGTTGAAGTCTGCATTGTCGTTCAATATTTGTGAAAATGATTGTTCCTTTACAGTCAGTGTTGTGTGCGTGATTGTTGATACTTGAAAACGTGTAACTTCTTTATAAATTGAACAAAAACCTAGAGATGATAACATCTCGTCTCAGTTTGCCAGTTATGTTCTTGTATAAACAGGCTGCTGCTGTATAAAAAGAAATGATTGGGATCTCAAATCAGTAAGCAAACTATGTACGATATCCATAGATTTCGTTCTTAATTTTCCAGTTTTTCCTCGCTTTTTGTTCGAGCTTGGCACATGTGGATCCAGTACTTAGAAATGACAATTTTGGTTAAGAAGTTCATTGACTCAGAAAGAATCTGTGACTGGGTTATCCATCTTCAAACAATTCACTGCGTTTTTTCAAACTTCCATGGTAGTGGCCGTGTAAAGCGTGTTTATTTGAACCTCCACGACACGCACCGATTGAGAATCACAATGGAACTTTTACTTCAGATGGATCCTTCACTATTCATTGAAGTGATAAGTTATAGTGTGGTACGTGGAGCGATACGATAGTAGAACAGTTTCATGAAGTTCTCTTCATGTTGAACACACGAGGATGATCAGAAACCCAGCACTTCTAGAACTAAGCGTCTTCGGGAAATTCATTATTTCATTATATGTAATGTTAACGGGATAAATTGTTACAAATGTGGATATTGTGAAAACAGTGGTTCATAGCTTAGCAGTTGCGTTCAATATACACTTGAACGTGGTCTAACGTGTTGACTAGAACCTAACATTTTTACTACAATCTTTTTGGACATTATCCATCGTCTTTACCTGTTTGTATCTTCACAACAGGTGTATTTCCGTTTTGCAACGTTTCGGACGTTCTATGTCAACGTCCGTCTTCAGGCGTCCGGCAGCACCGGCATTCGAACCAGGGTAACTTGGTTCTGAAGACGAAGACGTTACCACTGCGACCCGGAGGTGTAGGTGATATGTTTAACCTCTTGTGTTGTGCTGCTCTAGTATTATTGACAACCATAGGGGATGCATGTCGATTGAAGATTGAGCCAGGCGGATGTATACGGCTTCCTTGATCTTCTGTATATTTAGATCGCTTTCTCTGGCGATGGGGGAGACCTTTTCCCATAGGATGCGATGTCCGTTTTCCCAGGCGAGGTCAGCTAACCTTGACTTAAAGGTTTCTGCCCGGCGGACGGCATTTTGGTGTTCATTTAATCGCACGGGATAAAAAGATTGTAGTAAAAATGATAATAGAACATCCTCAAGAATTTCATACAGAGAAGAACTAGAACCTAACAGTTCATTTGACGAAAAGTGCTCTCCAAGAGATGTAATTCGAAGTAATTCTAGTGTAATTTATATTTGTGCTGAACACTATCATCTTCAAGTGTCCAATTTTCAGGTTAAAGGCAACAAAGAAAGAAAGAAAGAAAGAAAAATCGTCTTTTGGGGTTCGTTTCGAAATTTTGGTGATAATTCGCCATAACTGTTCATAAAAAATCGGTTAAGACCTAATGTGTAGAAAATTCAAGTATATTATATTTCTACACTTATTCTTTCCTCTAGAAGCGTTTGCATTTCAAGTTATATAAAAAAAATAATTTCGAAGTGTTTCCATTTTTTCTCAAAACATGTAAGCTTTATGAGGTGACAAAGTTGAAATTTGGATTCAGCACCTCCCAAAACATAGAGAATGATTGAGAAAAAAAAACTTCTATATTTCTTCCCTGCCTTGACCATATTTATATCCCTGGCTTCAGAACTGTGTGGATGCTGAGGAACTTGAAATTTTGCTAACCATTTTGTTAACAAAATATATTGGCATACATGAAGATGTTTTTTTAGAAGAGAATTGTTGCTCCCTCTGAAAAATCACGATTTGAAAAGGAGTGCCTGGGACAACCTTGTGTGATCTCTCTCCTTGTCCGCGGAATGTCCCTCTCAACTTCTCCCCTTGTCCGTGCTTGTTTCTGTGTTATATAAGCATGGATCTACTGAAATTGGCGTTTTAAAGGGATGATTTAGTGTTGTTTATATTTTTTCTTTTTCTCCTAAATTTTCGCAATATTTTACAAATTACTGAAGATATATTACTTTTTGCAAGTAAAGATGCTATTCTTGTGCACACTAAACTATTACCATAATTCCCATGCGAAATGGCTTTGTCTTGAGTGACTGACCCAACTCAATGATTATCAACACAGAGAAAAAACTATTTGTGGTAGGAACTTGAAATTTTGACAGGAGTCACTCTTGTATTGCAGATGAACTTTAAGAAAGGCCTTATTGTAATTCCAAATTTAATAGAGTAAATGAGGGGAAAATGTAATTTTGTGACTTTATGCTATTTTCATCAAAATTTACATACTGGGTGATATATTACCTAGTCAACGGCCAGGTGAGACTGTGATGGACCGGAACACAAACCCGGGACTACCTACTATGGCCGCAGGTGTGCTGTCCACTGCATCACCCGCCTCGACTCCCAAAGCCTGTTTTACCTGGCCGTTGACGGTGCAGACACTCCTCCACGAGTAAGTTGTCAAAAGTTGTGGTGTAAAATAGGTGAGATAATATTTCAGTCTAAACATTGTTGATTGTAATACTTACAATTGACTTTATGGATTTTTGTGTATTTTGTTTTCAATAATGTAAAAATGTTTTCTAGATTTTGTCGTTTGCACTAATGGCATGGTGAAATATCTTTGCTATATTTTACAAAGTAATTGAGAAATCATTTTGGTTTTGGTTTGGAAAAGTTGTTAAATCAAATATGTAAAACCCAACCTCTGGAAATGTTGTATTTTAGTTTACTTTAAAATGTAGTATTTTAGTTGTATTTTAATGGGTACGTTGTCTTGACTTTCATCAACGTGAAGAGAAAACTAATAAAGATGGGAAATTAAATTCCAGGAGTGTTGTTTAGCTTCAGAGGCAGATACAAAAGATTTTTTTATTTTAAAGGGGTGATTGTGTTTAAAAGGATTATATTAAAAGGATGAAATATATTTCTTCAAATTTTGACTTTATCTCACTAATAAATTGAGATATTAGCATGGTTTTTAAATAAAGGTAAGTACAGTGAAGGATGAAAGGATATCATAACAAAAATTTTATGTTATTTTTTAGTTATATGTAATTATTATCATTGATGTCATGACCCTATTCCATTTTCTTCACATCAAAAACTTTTCAGATAAAAATTTAGCACCCTTATACAATTTTTAAAACTCCGTTTTAAGCATCTGTTATAATGAAGTTCTTTTGCACGTGATGATAAATTAACATGACTATCGCAGATCTTATTATAAATGCTTAAGTTGTCTCAGTCCGCCGGTTTTTGCTTTGTCCTCAGGCGATGGAGAAGCATCAGATCGATCTGCAGTGGGATCGTACTGTGGAGTCGGTGTTGGCTGATGGCTATGACGTGCACTATGGCGCTCGTTCCATCAAATACGAAGTAGAACGTCGTGTCGTGAACCAATTGGCGGCTGCTCATGAGCAAGGATTGATTGACAAAGGATGTACAGTGCTGGTGACGGCGCATTGGCCTCAAGGTGAAGATGGAGAACCTGTCATCAAATTGAGAGTGAGGGGAAGGGGCGTGAAGGAGTACGTTGACTTGGAAGAAAGGGAATCTGTGATAAATACCAGTATGAATATAAATTTTTTGTAATTAATTCAGTAGAAATAATTGTTTGAAATACTCAATTAAAGTGTAGATTTTAATTGCTGTAAACATGTGCGAATTGCATTAAATATATAAAAAAGTTGATGGATTTTCACTCAGCTCATACTGTTAGACCCGGCGTACATTGAACTCTGCAGTGACACTTTGTAGTGTTGTCTGTCCACGAGTTGGCTGCTCTGTAAAGCTCAAGTTCTTACGAGATGCTACATGTTCAGTATTGCACTGTGACTTGTCCATGGCCCACCAGGGAAGGTTGTGTAGAAAGCACATTTTTCCTTTCTCTGTGGGTTGCCAAATAAAAGTCTCAGGCTACCTGTGTAACCAACACTTCTCATCCCAAAGGCACCCAGTGCTACCCAGATGTAGAGCTCTATTATGTACTTTCTCTGATTTAAAAAATGATTTTATTAATTCTGAGAGATGTCACAGATATTGTGGTATTTTAAAAATCTAAGTTAACAGTGAAGAAAAATGATACCACACATAATGTAATTACATCAAAGAATCAGTTTAAAATTAACTATAAATATGTATCAATTCTGAATCCAACACTCCTCTGAACACAAACTGCTCAATGGGAGCCATTGAACGGAATGCTACTCTGAAAGGATGGGGGAAAGATGGTGCCAACATCTGGTGAGGATTTTCACAGCACCCTGAGTGGGTTGAGTTTAATGTGCGAATAAAAATAATGTGAGGTCTTGCCATAGACTGGATGGGACCAGGTATTGCTCCATGGGTTTAATGTGACATGACCTTATAGTTGGACTGCTGGATCTGCACACAAAGCCTGCCTACTATGAGCCTAACCACAAAACATTGCCATCTCATGTGATCATCTCATGTGACTTGGTATCAGTCGATGCAGGATAAAATAAGCTTAATTTTGACATGTCAACTTTTCATGTAGATCCAGTGGAACACTCTCCAAGTGCAAAGTAGGGTATCTTGTATGCCTATATTAAGTCAGTGATTTTAAAAAAGAACATCCCATACTCCCTTCACCCTAAGGCAAAAATGGTAAGACCATGCTCACAGATCCAGCGACCAGTATGTATATTGAAGAAGAAAATAAAATTAATCTTTTTCCCCCCCCAAATTTGATGTGTGTGTGACAAAATAACAATAGTCCAACCATCAGTAAAATATGTTTTTCTAAACACTTTAAGGCATCTATCACAGATCCTGCTAGTAGTTTACTGGTTCTTTGAATGTGAGTGTGAGCATCAAAAGTGGTTTTGGGATTCATTTACTTTCAGAACAACTCCATGTTGTTGTCTTCTGTGTTGTGTGGCAGTGCTGGTGTTCGTAGCTTGGTCTGTATGGTGTTTCCTGTCAGTAATATTTTTAATAGTGCGAGTTATAATATCTTTAGTATATCTAAATATTTCCAAATATTTGGCGTCCGCGTACCTGTCTCGGGTTAAATGAGTCGAATTCGACGTCTGTTGACGACTTCAACCATACCGGTGTTCCCTCGTACCGGATGATCGCATATATTTCTTATCGAGTTCATTGCTTCTTATGCAAAATCACGCGAACTATCACTTCGAGGCGCATTCGGGGACAGTGATATCCTCCAAAAATATTTAAAAGCCCAGTTAATTGAACTTAGGAAAAATAAGGAGAAAAAATCCAACAAAAAAGGTGTAAATCTTTTTTACGATATGTGCATAATGTCTCTAGCGAGTAATTTTCAAAATAATTTTTCGATTTATAAGTGATACTTTTTGCAGATAAAGACCTCGAAGGATCTGTGTATCCAAATGTAGTGACACACACAAAGAAACAGTTATCTCAATACGTATTTTGGTCACAAACCTCGAGTTCCAGAGCGAATAGGGGGCGAGCGGGTGACGTGTACGTATTTCTTTCATAGGGCATTTTCAATGGCTTTCTATACGAATCACAGCGGGGCGGAAGAACTAAACGATGTGAGAGGAAATTGATTGGGAACAGATTGGATAAGACATTATGACTGGACGTAATTCTAATAGAGTAAATATTGGATTCAAGTCGAGCGCTCAATTTCCTCTCAAGTTTGTAGTGATGTGGGGAGATGACGTAATTGAGAGTGCTCTACTAAGCCATGCGCGTCTATTGTTAATGTTTCACTCGTGCTTGGAAATTCAATGAGGAATGTTTTGTCATATAGATAATTTTCTCGAAAACCTCACAACGTGCACCTTAGGGATGACTTTAGCGGTGTGTCTGCGAAAAATTTGGGGGAGGGCAATCGTAAACTGTACTACATTCTACACCTAATTACCAAGTTTCAAAGCTTCACGAATGTTTACCCGTAAGGGTCTGTTTTTGGTCTAATTTCAGTGTAGTAAATGTCCTATTAATGAAAGGATAAATAAGAAGCTTTGTATGAATGTAGTTTTATTACCTAAATGAAGAATGATACAAAATTCATGCTATTTCTTTTTGTCTTTCTTCTTCTTGGGTTCTTGCAAACCTGCTGCAATGCGTTCGTTGGTCAACACTTTCGCCCTGTACTTCTCCAATGGAACGTTCTTATTGTTCCATTTCTGTAGTTTCGTGATATCCTTGGGAGTGTATTGCTCTTGCTGCATCATATCCATCAATAATTCTTCCGGAGTTAGTGGTTCCAACGTTAACCTGTTTTGGGAAGGAGGTGAAACAAGAATACTTATTAATGGATACTTCGGCTGACGAGTGACCAAGCTAAGGAATTATTTGTGGCTATCGAATATTTTATAGTAGCGATTATTTGAGCGCTGCTAGCGATTACGACAACCGACGAGCGCTTGAACAGAAGACAATATTTCATGGAACTTATGAACCATGTGTGTAACCGATATATGCAAGTCTGGAAGAATGAAAAGAAGCACGTTAAACAGGCAAACATAGTCCCAAAGAAGCGCATGGAAAACTACGTTGCGGCTAAATGTTTCTGGAGCGAATTACCTTCGTTAGCTAAGAATTTATACTTTCTCGTGTACGGTATTAAAATCGTGCAAAATTCCAGGGTAAATGTGAAATTCTCAAAATGTATAAATGTGTTTTCGGATTTTTGTCGACTTAAAAAAGATTGGTGTCTGGTGTGATTTGAGTGTTAACTCTTCCTCGATACCTCGAGAATATGCTAGAAACTATGTGCAACTAAGGCATATTTCAGGAGACATGACATCAAATATTTCCAGTTCATTTGGTGGGTTTCAAAGAAATATGATTTTTGTTGAATGACATTTTCTCTATTACTTATTCTAACAATGAATCGATTATTTCGATAAACATTACAAAAATAAGGTTTGTTTGCTATATTCGCTGTTCTCAAAATGCTTTGACAAATGGTGTGTTTTATCCTCGACAATAAAGATGCTGAAAAGTTAGACATTTCAGAGACATATACATTGCAATAGTAAATGTATGACTATGTTACTCCCCGATGCAATCTTCTGTTCCGTGTTTAATGATTGTGACATCCCTCGAAAACAAAATAATTTCTTTTTGAGACGCTTCATAGAAATAAACTGTAAAAGATCTAGTGTTTTTGACGAGAAGAATGAAGTGATTCGTTTTATCTTGAGTCAGGATATACGCAGTTTCCTAATTTTAACATAATAAATAATATGCAGATTATTTTAATACCCATCATTTCCTCGTGCTATTGACTTGTCTGTCATAATTGAATCGAAAGCTCAATTTTGTTGCCCCGGATTGTATATTCGTGAGCAATATAAAGAGAGAAATATTATATTCTGATAAAGTGATTCCCAACAGCTTCGTATGATGGGAATAAAAATGTCGAGTGCAATAATAGGTACCGGAAAGCATTTTACTCTCGATACTTGACCAGACAAAATAAATTCATTAACATCGAATACGAAGTTCTTGTGGAATTATATAATTTTTTCCTGTTCGTTTGTGACACTCGAACAGTGGAAATTCTTTTGAGCCCATTGCACTTCAAGGTTCTCTATCTCTCACTATGCTAAATGCTCATATGACCTAGTGGTAGAAGCAATGATTTGAAAGAAAGATTTGCGTGCTGTGTACGATTTTTTTTGTGAGGAAACTGCAGGAATCGTCGGCGAGAGTAACTGACAGTGTACTAATGGATACGCCCTTGATAGGCGATAGCTACAACAGATTTCTTTAACTTTAGTTACAGAAATCTGTTGTAGTTATCGCCTATCAAGGGCGTATCCAGCTCAAAACATAAGGCGGGGACGATTTCTGAATTCATCCTATATCAAAGAGAATTGAATGCCGTACAATAATACACACTAGCATTAAAAACTATCTATTTAGAGAATCAAATTTTACACAATAGTTTGTGAGGGTTAGTTGTAAAATTTTCTACTACTTCTTTAGCTAAATGTTTGGGTGAAATGATGATGAGTGAATGTTGTGGTGGAATGATAGGAGGGGGAAACGGGAGTGTCCCGAGAAAACCTGCCGCGAACACCGCTTCGTCCACCACCGCGAATTCTACTTGGATCGGACAGGGTTTGAACCAGCGTCACCAGAGGTAGAAGGCGAGTACGCTAGGCACCACGCCACGGGTAATTATAATGTTTCACCCTAAAAGTTTCGAACAAGAACGGCAATATGAAGCGAGTTCAGTCTAACGTACCATCATATGTATTCATCATTACATAACTGAATTCTCGCTTATTTAAAACATTTCTGAAATTACCAGGACCGCACTTTACGCTGAGCTCTCGAGTAACGGAATCGAGGCAGCTCATCACGTGAGTCATTATTTGGCATCGTTCGTGTCTGGAGATTGGATATGAAACGACTTGAGTCGATCAGTCGATACAGGTGATTCTGTAGCTATTGACGTGCCTCTTACTCCTATAATTTTGATTCATAATTGTCAGTTGTAAGCGTGTATCGATTTTTACGGTACACGATGACATTGATTGAGCTAATCTCCAGTTTCCTGACCGCTTAGACGGTTAAAACACTGGACCAACAAGTCGGAGTATTCAAACATGTTTTCTACCGAATCGACTGGAAGTTCGGTAAAATCTTGACGGATACGGCGTTCTTGGAGACGTAAAATGCAACCCACAATACATGTGTGTCATGCGGAAAATATGAAGAAATAGTGGTCGAAAAAATGGGGAAAGCTAGCCCACGTTACTAATACTTGTTGAAGGCAGTATTATGAGTTGTATTATTAATGCAAAATATAAATTATTTTATTTCCCTGTAAAAGTTTCGCCCCTGTAAAAGTAGAAACCGAGAATCGAAGGCGGGCATCTTGGCCATCAGTAGGCCTCGCAATCGGTTCAGTTTCACCCATTCCTACGCATCCACCGCTTTTCTCTCTTAAGTGTTGGACCGGCTGCCACTCACAGTTACTTGCAGTGTCGCAGTGCTATTATTTCTTTTTCCACGAATACTTATCCAAATCTAATATTCTTAGGGCAAGTGAACACGGACCACATACTTTTCGGACATTTTTTGCAAAGCTTTCGCATTATAAAACCTTTTTGGTTATTTTTGTCTGTGCGTGACGAGAGCTAATCTAAAGCTTTATACAGCAGTTGCTAGTATTAGACGAGACGAGATAATATCTATGAACGTTTCTCTCACTTACTTGATCCGCCGGTCCAGATTCATATGGTTCTTAATGGTGTTAAGGATTTGCTGCATACTGTAACTTTGTGTTTCTATGGTGAGCGGAGTAACGAGGAATTGGCGATCCACTCCATAGTATTTCATTAATTCCATTTGCCACGTCATCAGAATAGTACTATAATCAGGCACTGGCATCATGATCCACCTTTCGAACATTTTCACCATGCCTTTTTTAGCCGCCCATGGTTGGCTCGTGACTCCGAGTATTAGAATCTAAAAACAAAAGTATTTATCGGTATAAATATCGTTATTGTTCTTTACTACTTACAATAGTTTTTTCATCTTTGTAGTTATGAGAATGTGCTATTATTTCAGTTATTTTGTTTTTAACTAATTTTTCTTTTGGGGAGGGAGGAGGATATTTTTCAATTCTTATATGTTATGCTCGTTTGCTCACAAAATACAAAATTCTTAACAAAAAATGAGTCGTATTTTAAAATATGAAAATAGATGCATAACTAAAGAATTGACTAAATGCGTAAGTGGAGAATTGGCTATATCTAGATTGTCATAATATCCCATCGTATAGTTTTGACGTAGTAACAAATTCATGAAAATATAATATTTAGTATATTAGTATGAATTAATCAACAGTTGTGTGCATTATTACACAATTAGTATTCATAATAATTAATCTAAATAATTATTTATTATTTATCAGAAAGGTAACATAATAAAGAAGGAAAAATATTTTACTGCAAGCTTATAATTGTTTCTAAATATTCACATATTCTAAATACATATTTCTATTGCAATTTGTATCTGCGCTCAACTTGGTGCGGCTGTGTTTATCTATACTAATAAAAGTGAATTATTTGGAATGTCTGTTGCATAGAAATTGGAAAAATTAATTGATTAAATTATTTGAAATTTCGAATGACTCTTCTTAAGGGTTATTGCAACAAAAAAGCAAACTATGGTTAATAGTGATAAATTACAAAAACAGAAAAACAATTAAAATTGACTGCTAATCAGTAGATGTGAATCTTCACTCACATGAATGTTAAGTGTGAAGCTTGCTAACGTGTCTACCAAGTCTTGGAAATATTAGATGCCACAGCTTTGTTTATTAAGCATTCTGTGTAAAGTGTATTTCCTTTCTGTTTGGGTTTTAAAATAATTCGTAAGTACGTACATATTAGCATAGAACACTGCAAACTGTGTACATTTGTAGGTTTTCTTCCTAATATTTAATTTAATAACACGAATGTGTAAAAATAATGGAAACGAACAAATGAATTTAGAATAGTATATAAGAATTCTGGGCAACGCCGGACAAAGTGAGCTAAGACTTCCAGACTTGTTGACAGGTGATTAAATACCCACAGTAAGGTAAATATATCAATTCATGGTACCTATTTTTCTTTGAATGTCGATGTAATTTTTTGTATCTTTGTTGTTTTATTTGTGAATTGTTTAAAAAAATTTCATATCCAATGATTATTGTTTTAAGTTCTATTTTCAAATCCGGGGCAACGGCCTGAGATTTTATCTAACTTTCACTTCTGCACATTTTGATGGGAATTGCTTGGACCCTCCATTGCTTTCTTCCGGAGATTAAATTATCTTCTTTGTAGTCATACACAGTTTTCAACGTAGTTTGGTAACAAACTATTATTTGCATAATAAATTTAATAATAAATTTATTGTCAACAAACAGTACAAACTGCGTATGACCACATGGAGGACAATAAACTAATTTACTCTCCGGAAGCAAGCAAGGGACCATCCCATCAATTCCGATCAAGGGTCCTAAGGCAGAGGCAGATTCAAAAATTTCAGCAAAAATTCCTAGATAAGATAAAATGTTAGCTACGAGTTATAATACCAATAGATTATCAACATGTTTGTAACTTAACACAAAAAATTTATTTTACATGTACAAATTATTATCGAACTACAGATTATTCTGAGTATAGTGTTGAAAAATCATAAGAACTGAAATAACACTAAATTCACGATTTATTGTTACAATAAACACGCCCCTAGACAAAGCCAAGAGAACCTGTATAAGAAATCCACCTCTACCTGAAGGAAAACCGGAGAAAAACCTGGGCCAGGATGGGGCAACAGAATTTATGTACACAACCGTGCCAAAGTAGAGTACACATAAAACTAAATTAATATGAGCCATACGGCAACACAATCATGCAAGAAAATAGTTTTTTAAATTGTTATTAGTTGAAATTGTAAAAGTGCTACAGCAATGGCGTGATAAAGTACAATACGGATTTAACTTTTATTAAAATTAATAAATTCTTTTACATTGTAGAAGCACAGGTGCAGGAAGTAGTTATTAACCACTGATTTGACAATATTCAATTTCATAATATCTTTTATATTCTTGGACAGGGAATTATATAGAACGATTCCCGAATGATAAGGTCCTTTTTGGCAAAGAGTGGTTGACACTCTAGGCCGATGAATATTACTACTATTGCGAGTATTGTGTTCGTGAACGAGACTGTTTCGTATAAAGCAAGGGTGGCACTTCAGTAATTCGGTCTTAACAAACACGACCGTTTCATAAATATAAATGCAGGGAAGTGTTAAGATATTTAATTCCTTGAATAAAGGTTTACAAGAGTTTCGGGGGTGAGATTTACAAATTATCCGAACTATCCTCTTCTGTATTCTGAAAGTTTGAATACTCTGACTGGAATTACCCCAGAAGGTAATGCCGTAATGTAAATGGGAGTAAACTTTTGCAAAATATACGCAACGGGAAATACGTGGACTAACTCCGTTAACTAAGTTTCCGAATGCGTAACACAATTTGCTTAATTGGGAATTAAGATTGTCAACGTGACAATTTCATTTGAGGTTGTCTTGAATATGGAGAGCTAAGAATTTTGTATTTGTAACAGTTTTTAATTGTGTTCCGTTTAAAGAAAGAGAAACCTGGGGTAAAGATTTTGTGATACTATTGTGAAATGACATAGACACTGTTTTGTCAGTGTTTACAATGAGACGATTTGCATGGAACCAAGTCGAAAGGTTAGACAAAACGTTTTGAGCGTTGGAGTGTTTACATAATAAATTAGTGTCACCAGCAAAAAAATACCTTTCGCAATCTGATGTGGATGATGACATGTCGTTCACATACAATATAAAGAGTATAGGATCGAGAATTGATCCTTGGGGTACTCCGCAAGTAAGTGGCTTTGTTTCTGAAAGACAACGCTCAAGTATTTTATTTTTAGTATAGGATATTTCTACTTGTTGATATCTATCTTTTAAATAAGAAGTTAGCCATTGATGTGGAAGTCCACGAATGCCTAAAGAATGCAATTTGGAAAGGAGAATTCCGTGATCAATGACATCGAATACTTTGGATAAGTCAAGAAAAACACCCTGAGGATTTTCTCCACGGTCAAGAGATATGGTACCATCTTTTAAGAAAGAAAATATGGCGCTTGTAGTGGAAAAAGATTTCCTAAAACCGTGTTGATCGTCAGAGAGAATGTTATATTTTGATAAAAAATCTAGAAGACGCTTATAGAACAATTTTTCTAGGATTTTTGAGAAAGTGGGTAGTAGAGATATTGGTCGGTAATTTCCAATATTAAGTTTGTTTCCTTTCTTGTGTAAAGGTTTCACTTTAGCTCTCTTAAATATGTTGTGAAACACCCCTTCCGATAAAGGACTATTAAAAATATTTATGAGTGTATTTAATATAGCGTGGGACGAAAATTTAACAATAAACTCAGGTATATCATCTACACCTGTTGAAAATTTGTTTTTTAATGAGCTGATGATTCTCATGACTTCACTGGCGTTAGTTTCGGAAGTGAACATAGAATTGGGTACGTGGGTGGTAATAATTGGAGGACATTGATTTGGATATATTGAGTTCGTTATTTTACCAACTTCTGAGAAGTAAGAATTAAACAAACTTGCGATGTCCTGAGGATTTGATACGATTTTGCCATCGTTTAGTAAAGAAACATTTTCTTCGCGATTTTCAGAAGTTGACGTGTAATTGTTAACAATATTCCACATGGCTTTCATTCGGTTGTTCGATTTTAGTATATGCCTGTCGTAAGGATTATGTTTACAATTATAAACTTTTCTTATGAAACTTTTGTTTATTTCTCGATTACACACCTGCCGGAAGTGTATGAAAAGTATTTATGCGTGTACGATAAGGCAATTGTATCTAGCAACAATTAAAAACATTACCGAAAGATTAATTTCATATATGAAAGGAGAGATGAATTTTCGTGGATATCATTTGAAATGCTCAATTTCAATCGTTCAAATTTGTTTTGTAAAAATATTCGAAAATAAATAATTACTTGACAAAATAACATTTAATTAATGCAACGTAAATAATAGCTAATTTATTGCTAAATAATATAATTCGACATGTACGTATTAATTCGAAATATTTGAATACAATTTCATCCATTTCAAGTTTAATCTCACCCAGTGCCGACACACCCAGTTGGAGCTTACACAACACATTAAAGCAATTCAGCTTCTTATGAAATCACTGTGTTTGGATGCGAGGTTTTCCTTAAGTCATTGTGAAAGTGATATTCCTCACAGACACAACTGTTATATTTAAATGTCATTCTGAAACTTTGCGCTCCTTTGTATATTTGTATTGTAAAGATACGATTCAGCATTAAGAATATATTTTTGGTCGCAGTGACATTGAATAGGTGATCGGCAAATTTTTGGATTGTTCTTTTTTGGCTTACACTTTTCTCGTGAGTAGGTGACTGTATATTTCACTAATTTGGTTTTTGGACGAAGCACTGATCCGGAACACCTAAGACATCCACCATGTGAATTTTTAACAACTGGAGATTTTAATTGCACCTAATCTCACATGTAATAAGCATATTCTGACCTGGTCCTCAGGCGTGATCATCTTAGCGATCTTCTTGAGGAACTTGGCCACTCCGCGCGGTTTCAGTTCCTTCTCCTCTTTGGGGATTTTCTTATAAAACGGCTTCTCCGCTCCGTCAACGAAGAAGACGGCAGGTTGCATGTATTTGGCGACGCCGCCCGCCACCTTCATGAACTCCTTGACTCCTCCTTTGCCCGCGAATTCGCTGTTGGCGATGACTTCGGGCGACATATCGAACATGACGGCGCCCGTCTCCGTGCACACTGCGTGCGCCAGGAAGTGCTTCCCGCCTTGCGGCAGCCCTGCGATGCACGCGGACCGGATGAGTGGCGCCAAGCGATGCACGTCAGGGGATCCCAACGGCAGGATGCACGTCTCTGTCACCACTTGGCGAATCTCCCCGAGGCCAGGCAGCGGATCGGGCATCGAGAGGCGGTTTCTCAGTTCCTGCAAACACGCAACATGGCTCGGCCGGCATCTCGCACCAGCTCACGTCGACATTCATATGAAATTTAAAAAATGTATAGTGTCGTTCATAGAATCCGCACTACCAAGTGAAACTGTTGGCTTTTCTAACATTAAGGCTAAATATGTGAGAGCTATTAGCCATATTTATCAATAGGGTTGTTGGTTCTTGCATTTAGACCAAATGAAACAAATAATTTTAAAAATAATATTATAAATTTACTCTCAACAAATTATTTAAGTTGGCCTGTATACTCGTTATTGTGTGTTCAACGACAGTACAATATTTACAGCCCCTCTGGTGGTTCAGGTGGTAGCGATTGTGCTCTTCATCAAGTCATCCCGGGTTCAATTCTCGGTGGGTCAGAAAAATTTGTAGCTTTTTACATGAATGTCCCAGTTGATATAGCTGTGACTACTGAAAAGCGAACCCCCTTCCTCTATCCACCTCTTGCTAATATAAATAACTATTACTAATCACTTCTTCTAATCCCTCCACGTGGGCCAAGTTGTTGGTAAACCCAGCTAACCGACCCTCCTACTAACAATAGCCTTCCGCCCAACTCCTTCCTCCTATTGCTCCATGAAGATAAGCTTCAATAGCGCGCTACATTTCCCACTTACAAATACTACAATGAAAATGAAGAAAAAAATATTATATAATGAAAATGGTGTTGCAATGGGATCTCCAGTGGCACCAGTACTGGCAGACATTGTCATGAATGACTTGTTGGATCATGTGAATAAACACTTCCTTTTTTGTGCCCTTTTATATTCAAGTATGTTGAAGACTTGTGTTTAGCTGTACCTGGTAATAGTGTGGAATATGTGCAAAGGATGTTTAATGAAGATCATCAGAACCTCAAATTTAGATATGAATTTGTGGAAGACAGTCAGTTACCTTTTTTGGGCATGTTATTGAATAGGCAAGCGAGTGATATTGAGGAAGATTGGTGGCACAAGCCTAACAGATCAGATAAGGTACCTTAATTTTAAATAATATCACACATAATGCATATGTACTATACCGGAAGCTACATATTCCAATTAACAGTGATAGCTATTAACAATGCTAACTACCCATTAACAGTGCTAATTACCTCTGAACAGTGATAAATAAAGGAATTATAACTAATATAATTTGAATATAAATATAACCTCCCCTCCGTAAAAGACCAGAATATTTATTAAGAACCAAGTGACTAACAATCAAGAATGTTCTGGTTAATTGAATTTGCCCAGACAAATGACTAACAAAGTGCATAGGACTACAATGTAAAACATGAAAAAAGTGGCAAATTCAGAACATGTGAAGAAATACGCCAACTTTGACCCATCACAAAATTTGATACAGGTGTTGGTAACCTAGGCGAGAACAAGAATGCAGAGAACAAGACCACACTTCAGAGTGAGCTCTCGACCCGAGTACATCGTTTCCAATAGCTCCGAATACTAACATGAGTTATACGTGCGTGTGACTAGATTTCTTGCGTCTCAGTCATAACAACACATAACAGTAGCGTCAGCTCTTTACTAATCTAAATGCTAATAACATTTTTAGTGAACTGAAGTCAACATAACTTTAATTGACAATTCCACAACTGTGTATTTGCTACAAGTTCAATAACAATTAAATTCAGTGCTTCATCTCCTGGAAGAATTTGTGGTCACAGTGCTAAGTGCGGTCAACACAACAGTGCCAAGTGAATTCAACAAGCTGTGAGTAAGAAACTGATACATTGTATGGTCAGGAATTGTTTATAACTCTCTAAGCATTTGACACTTCTCACTTGCAACAGACTAATTGACTTTACGACTCTTCCAGTCACAATATCAATGAGGTATTCAACATTTGTTATACATTCAGTATTTATTTCACAATTGGATGCTTCATTTGTGACATGTTTCACAACCAACCAAGTGTTTCTATTTTCATATATATGCTCCATCATGACAACGCCCCATGACACACTGCCCTCTCCATAACAGAATTTGTGACCTCAAAAGGCATTCCTGTGGTTCCCCAGCCCCCCTATTCACCTGACCTCTGTCCCTGTGACTTTTTCCTTTTTCCTAAACTGAAAAATATCCTCAAAGGTCGTCATTTCGGGACTGTAGAAAACAGTCAAAAGAGTGTAACGGACATACTGAAGACCATACCGGTTGAAGACTTCCAGCGCTGCTACCAACAATGGGAACAACGTCTCCATCGGTGTGTAGCTGCCCAAGGGAACTACTTTGAAGGGGATAACATTGATGTTTGAAAAAAATAAAAACTTTGGTAAATAAAAAAGCGGTCTCATTACTTTTCTGCCTGACCTTGTATGTATTTTCTTCTCACGTATATGTTTCTACACTGACTAAGTGATACACCCATGTTTTATTCATTAATTTCATTGTACGTGTAATAAAGAACGAAACTTTAGTGGTTATAAATACACTGGGATTTAAAATTTTGAGCGCCTCGACTAATTGATCTCAGGGTTCCACAATAATTTCTGGGGTTCGCATTTTTTGTGAAGGAAAGGGCCATGCAATAGTTCCACTCAAGGAAAACGCTACTGACAAATAAATCCATTTAATTTAATCATCATTGTCTCAATTACAATAAAACCCCTCATGCTGTTTCCCCCAAAAGAAACAAACACAAATGGTAGCCAAATGATGACATAAACACTAACACCTAAATGAAATCTTTCCCTCCAAAAAAACTAAAATACACTGAATTTAACAATAGTGTTATCTTATCAACAATTAAATCTCCCTCTCTCTCAAACAATAGAAATACACTGAATTTAACAATAGTATTATCTTATCAACAATTAAATCTCCCTCTCTTTCAAACAATAGAAATACACTGTGTTTAACCATGGCATAATTTTATCAACAATTAACTCTGTCTTGGCACTGATTAAGTTCACAGTTCGTGTCCCTTTTTTATAATTTATGCCACTTTATTCATTACGCGCAAGCGCAATACGACGTCGGTTTAAACATCACCAACCGCCGTAAAATACCTCTTAAGATGACCAACCAGGGCAGACCGTAGAGAGTAGTGTCCTCGCAAGGTCGCCCAGGCTCCGATCTCGGGCGATCGCTGACGGTGTCAACAACGGCGAATACCAGAATCCAATCATTCTCTGCGAGCTCGGCTCCTTCAAGCGCAGCGTCAGCCTAACCTCGTTCATCCGAATGACCACCCGGAAATTGTTCGTCCGTGGCTCGGATCGAGATCAATTCATCAAATTTGCCCGATGTTGAAAAAAATCAACAAACACTCGACTCGAGCGCAGCATATTCAAAAATGAAGTGTTAGTATTAAATGCGAACTCGAAATACTTGTTTCAGAGTATTAACGCAAACATAGCTGACACCGAAAACTCAAAAAGCAAGATAGTTAAGTGTCGAAGCTACGAGCTACGAGCTGGTTAAGAAACTATCAGATACGAGAGATGTGAGGTGTGAGTCTCTGCGAATCTCAGTCTCCGAATCTGAGCGATGTTCTGCGCCGAAAAAATCTGAGCGAAAAAAACATCTGAGCGATGTGACTAAGCCGTCTGAGCTGAGCGATCTGAGTTGACTGATGTGAGCGAAAAATCTAAGCGATGTGAGCTGCAGCTACGAGCGTGAACGAAACATTTCTCCAAAAAAGCCGATAGATCTGAGAGCATAATTTCATTTTCCATTCCTTAAATGGTCTTACTCCCCTCCTAGACCTGCGTTACCACTTCCAAATCTTCCGAATTTTGAATTCCACGTGACCGAAAACTTCCAATGCCAAAACGTTTTCCCTTTCTTACGCCTAGATTCTGATTGGGAAATTTTTAAAGGACTTCGAATAATTTCCAACGCTTTCTTCCAACGATTTTTACGGACAAGTTGGTTCTTGCATCCACCCTTGCACATCCTGGGTTATTGCGGACGGGTTGGGGGTCGCTTTCCCCACCCCCTCGCTAACTTGCTATTTCTAAAAAGCTATAAATTTCCTTCGACACCAAAGGGCCGACAGTGGGTCATACCAGATGTGAGCACTGCCTTCGTCATCTCTCAACGGCAGGCCTTTTAAATTTCTAGCGAGTCGGAAGAATTCCCTTCCTCTCTTTTGAATTTCATACTCCCGNATATATATATATATATATATATATATATATATATATATATATATATATATATATATATATATATATATATAATATGTGTGTGTGTTGTATTCTTAGCTATCTCCATGATTTCTTTATAAATCATTTGCTTATTAACTGGTTATGTTTAACATTAATCTCATTCTTCAAAAATTTAATACTTTTATCAAGGAATATTTGTGTACTAATACCTCTTAAAGTATAAACTTACAACTGCAACAAACATGTCAGTGTTATTAATGATACTGAACTTGGCTATTATTTATTGTAGTTAGTCAATTAATTAACGTTTTAGTTTACGTTAATATGTATTTTATTTTCTATTTTATTTTGGAGGGGTAAAATCGGTCATCATTGAACACGCATTAATTACCTTCAAGTTTTAGAAGTTCACTTGTTAAATAATTCAACATTACTTTATACGCCGACGGAATAAAAAAGTGGTGACTCCCCGACGTGATTTCAACTCACTCAACGCAATTAAAATTTTAAAGCAGGGTCACAATGAAATATTGGTTATAATTCCTTTAGTTATCACTGTTCGTAGGTAGTTAGCACTGTTAATTGGAATATGTAGCTTCTGGTACATATATAATTATTGTGAATTTTATTTAAACTAATATTCGAAGATATTCTTGTTATATTTTCTGATGTTTTTTGCAACTGACGACAGAGGTTTTGATCGTGCTTGTTCAGTCAAGTAGAATAATAATTAAAGAGTCTAAAGCAATGCTCAAAAAATATGGCTGACGTCTGGCCTTTACTTTTAAACCTCAATGTGACGAAGCGAACACGTCTAGAATATTTTATTTCTTGTGTGACCCCAGATCACCTTGTTTCCGCTTGCGTACAAGTGGGCGAGAAATGCTTGACGATATCCGAACTTATTACCACTTCACTACTTTCGACCAAACCGGACTGTGGATATCGTCGACCCGGGAGGGAAAGTGTTGTGGGAAAAAGCGTTCCTTATTGCTGTATTTCCCCTCCGCGCCTCTTGTTAATTGGCGCAATCTGCTATTTGATTAGGATGTCAAGAGGGAAGGGGCCACGACGCAAACTGCGTTATTGAAAGTTTGCTAATATTAGAGTGATTACCATGCAATGGTGGTAAAATTCGGGATTTACTTATAATTCAATTTATAATTTAATTGGCTTCGTCTTAACTAATTCATCAACAAGGATAACAATTAAGGAACGGAGCTTGAAAGTTCGAATAGGTTTGTATTGGTTTTATGTTAGTGTTATTAAGAAATAATTTTTTGGTATTCAAAATTTAAAGGAGTAAATAAATAGTTAAAAACTTACGACCTTTTTGGACAAATAATTATTTATACTATTTATTTAAAGGAGTGAAATAAGATATTTCGAATATTTGGTTAATGTCACGAACCACAGTTTGGCTCCTTCACTTTCCTAGCGGCTATTTCAATTAGTTCCTCCTTGGCTCAGGTGGTAGCGTTCTGACTCACCACCAAGTCACCTTGGTTCAATTCCCGGTGTGGTCAGAAAAAATTGTAGTTTTTCACATTAATGACTGAGTTCATATAGATGTGACCTCCCTCTATCCACGTCCTCTTAGAGTCAATAACTCTTTAACTCTTTGTAATGACTCCTACTAACCCCTCCAGGTGAGTCAAGTTGTGGGTAAACCCAGTTAAGCGACCCACCTACTAACCCAACTGCTACCTCCTATCGCACCATGTAGATGTCGGTAATTTGAAATTTCGTTAAATCGAATTGTTTCAGTAGTCCCGTGAGTTTTGAAATACCGAGCTTTCGACCGAACCAGGCGAATTGAAATATTACCACGGTTTTTGTTTGTGTATGTTTATTAAAACATCGAAAAACTTATTTCTATATATTTCCCTTTTCAATATGTGAAATGGGGTACTTTTGTTTTCATGTTTCGCTGTCCACGCTCCGTGCATATATTTATGTATTTATGTGTATTGTGCTGATGTGCTTGAATGCAACTAACTCAACTTTGTCTCTCTCTCTCTCTCTCTAATCTCATCTCATTGATTCGTAGATTTACTTCAATGGCAACAAGAGATATGTCTTTAATAAGATGCAAAATCAATACAATAATGCAAACTTTCACTTTTCATTTGATCGATTCCATGGGCAAGAAATAAGGGAACTATTGGACGGAGAAATAAAAAATCTTCACTAATCTCTGTTTGTAAACTAAGAATTACCGGCGAATAATATGGGAAGTATTGACATTGCAAAGTCACTAAATGTAAAGGAGTCAAGGAAAATTTTCGGACATAACAATGGATAGGTAATTAATCAAGAAGTAATCAAACCTGTCGATTTTCCAAGACAGTTCGTCTCTCACGATCTATTTTAGTGCTGCACTATTAACTAACTATCACGATACTCTGAATTGTGCTATTCATAATTAAAATGGAATTTTTATTTTTCCACCGCACTAGACGCAATTGTGTTTGAACATGTGAACCGCAAGTAACGTGTGAAGTGCAAAATAGATCCTTTTTGCGTTAGATGTAATTTCAGCTTAATTACGAAAACAATTTCCCAGAAACGAGATCGTAGTAGATCGACTTTGCATCCCATAAACCATTTACTTTCTAATTGTTATCACAACCTTGTAAATTTTCTCTATAATATAAAAAAAATTGCTCGGTTAAAGTGATAAAATTTACCTGAGTGATGTATGAATAATCTCCCATGAAGTTTTTGATGAACACTTCTGGATAGTTTTTGATGAATCCTTGACCAACCAAGTTATCAAACATCTCCCATAACTCTATTTCTGTGAGTTCTGGCGCTTCCTTTTTGCCTTTCTTACCTTTCTTGCCTTTTTTACCTTTCTTGCCCTTCTTTTTCTTCTTCTTTTTCTTTTTGCCTCTGAAACAAAATGAATAGTGTTACTCAAGTAAGATAAAGTGTTGGATGAGTTGTATTTTCCTAGACTGATAGGAAAAAGGAAATAATTTCTAACTAGCTGAACGAATCAGTGCCGCTCGGGTGTTATTATTTCTCTAGCATTTTCTTTATTTAATTTTTAAGATTTTTTGTCGTGTGACGGCCAGAAACGAGACCGTTGGCTTAAAGCGTATTCGAAAATGTAATTTCAATTATTTCGTCTTCGTAAAGAACGGGTATGTTGCTAGTGTATAATTAAGGATCAAGTTTTGGACCAGTCAAGTGCAGTTCAGTGCTACTTTTACAACTGTTGTTTATGTTTAAAATTGAAAATATAAAAAAATATCGATGAATATATTTGAATGAATTTATATTTATTTACCAGTGAATGAAATAACACGATTATTTAAAAATTCAATTTCTTCCCGTTTGTTGTTGTTCACTTGGTTTTATTTTTTGGCCACTGTATTGTTTTTGTTGCTGGGCTTTACGGCTCGCCGACATCGACGTCATCAGAGCGATTGTATTCGCTCTGCGTAAAAAGTAGAAGTAAACAATCTCGAAAGGGAAAAAAGATAAACGTGTTCAAGCAAAGGTTAATTGTTTCTCGCGAGACGTAAAATTACCGGATACAAGCAGAAGTATACGTAGATAGAACTATGCTCATGATCCCCTCTCTCCCTAAAATCCAATTCACAAATTACGAATTAAATTTTTAATATATAAGAATACCCTTCTTCTTGCCTTTTCCCTGGGATAAATGTGATTTTTTGGGAAGACGACTAATACATGGACTGCTTGGACAGAAACACCCCCCCCCCCAGATGATCTTTTAAGGAATTTTCACCGGGTGGCACTGGGGTTACATAGGGTCTGGAACACTCACCATTCCCGGGGTTCTCCCTAACAAACTTTTATTTTGGAATTATCATGATTTAAATTCACAGAACATTTTGTTCAGTTACTAGAATACGAAGGCAACATTTGAAAACTAGAAAAAATACGATACTAAAAATGTATGAAATATTACGACATTTAAGAACAGCATAGAGGTTTTAAATGAAGTGATTCGTTCGTAACATTCTGGCAACTTTTGTTCACAAATACCCAATTTACAGATTTAGCTTCTTTTTTTTTTTTCATTTTATGGTGCTAGGCGGTCTCGCTTCGCGAGCAGCGTGTGGCGTCACCTGTCGCGAGCCAGAGCTGCGTTGAGCACTTCCAATTCCAATCGCATGAACTCATCCACTTGCAACCGCACATCGCGCGTGCATTCTGCGACAACCTCCTTTCGCAGCAGATCTATCTCCAGCGGCTGATCAGATCGTTCGCGCTCGTCACGGCCCAGCCAGAACGTGTTGTACTCGCCTCGGGCTTCCATGAGCTCAGGGTAGAAGTTGGACGGCTGGAACTCGTACGGTTCGAGACGCTCACCTGCACTCGACGAACGAACGACATACGAGACGCGAACACAACATCCCAAGTTGCCCACATGATAGAGAGCAAAATTTTATTCTAGACTTTCAGCGAATATGTTGATATAGTATGTGAGATATGAGATCTGCCAAAGGAAGAGTAAATAATCAGGAAAGGAAAATGTAATACCAGCAGAGACATCATTGCAGAAGATACGCGCCCACCTCCCCGTGGTGGAAACAGGTTTGCATTTTGAATCAAACTTGGCTTTGTGGCGGTGTATTTGACAAAGACACAAAAGACGTCTATATATTGATAACGTAAACT
>NNCF01133522.1:33732-43758 GCA_002313205.1 Laupala kohalensis | reverse complement strand
CCCCCCCCCGCCAATCTGAAGCATACAAAGAGCGAAGGGAGGGAAGAACCCTGGACTATCATGGAGCAAAATCTGAACTCAACTCTTCAAGAATGATGAAATTTTGATAATGTTTACTCCAGAAACTGAAAGAATACCTTGAGGGAGCTTTGAGGCTGCGCTCTTCCATTGGTCTCCGTCCAAAAACATTCTCTCACCGCATCTTTCTCTTTCCTGTGTGAAAGCTCGCTTAAGTATGTAAGAGTTCTCTTTATTTCATTTAACTGTTTATCTCTATTCCAATATATTGAATTGCAGACAACTGCACGTTCATTATTGAGTAACCTTCTTTTAGTTAAAACATATCCAATAATCTGGGAGAAAATAACCCAACACTTGTAGGTTAGCAAACGAATAAGAAGGTAAATGTAATAAGTGTAGAATGGAAATGGCTGAGGACTGAGCGGACCGAACATTGAATGCTTTTCTCAAGTTTATATTCGTTTCCCTTCAAAGTTCTGGAAGTTTAAGGAGATCACTAAATGTCAANTATATATATATATATATATATATATATATATATATATATATATATATATATATATATATATATATATATATATAACCTGGATTTTATAGGGAAGGAAAGAGAAGTCATTGTATTCAACAGACATTGCGAGCAGCATATTTCTATTCAGTAATTGTGAGCAAAAATGTTTAGGACACTTTTCGAAGTGTCCATTACAAAGAATACAGTTGGTAAATCTTAATGAAAATAAAAATATTCCAGAGGTATCTTGGGTGAATTAAGTACGCAAACAAAATGATTACATTAGAAAGTCACAAATGAGTTACATCACTAATTTTTTCAACAATCAAGTACATGAGTTTATAAGCAATGTTACTCAGTATTAATCTATTGAAATATTGTATACATGTCATTCTTGCATTTAGGTCAATATTATTTTATATTATTCGAAATAGCTGAAAATATACCATTTATTGGTTTATGAATTTGTTTTTAAACATTATATATGGATACGTACCCGTGTAAAATGTTTTGACGGGGGATTTGAATTAATTATTTCCTTACTTTAGAACCATAATGATTCATATTATCATATTTACATCAAAATATTTATTGCTCTAATTAATACTGTAGTTAGGTTTGCGTCCTTCATTTGTATGAGAACCACTTGTACTGTTTTACTTTTCCGTTCATCACATTGTTCTTCAGATGTAAACATGTTAATTTTTATGTCATTGTTTCACATCGAAACATTACACAAAATATATTCCACAGGAAGTAATATTTTTTTACGTTAATTAACATTACTTATTTCAACTAACTACGTGATTGACTAATATTGTGTAAAGTTTGAATAAACATCAGTACAGCATTGAAGAACATGAACCTAAACGTCGTTACCTCAAATTGCGTTAAAAAAATATATTGGCCTAATCTTACGAAACTAACATACTCGTATACTTCAAAGTGTGAGGAAAAAAAACAACTTTTTGGAAAAACTTTTCTGTACTTACCGTTCTTCTTCCGCTGTTTGATCTCCTTCGCCTTCCGCTTTTTCTCCGCTTTCTCCTTTTTCTTCAGCTCTTTCATTTTCTTCTTATCCTTCTGAGCCTCTGTCTCTTTCTTCTTCCCTTGCTTGATCAGCTCTTTCTCTTTACGCAGATTCTCTTTCTTCTGCAGGAATTTCTCCGGAGTGATGAGATTCTTGCTGACGATGCAGAGTCCTCCTCCTTGCTCTTCGGTCGGATACTCGGGGAACTCATCCGCCTTCACGTACCATTCCACGAACCACTTGCGGATCTCGTCCGTCAGGTCTTCTCTCAACCACGGCGCTGAAACGATCGCATCTCATTTCGTCCTCTCTCCACACCAAGTGTCCCAATCAAAACCCAAAATTAAAAATTCGAAATTGACCTCGCACAAACGGAAAACAAGGTATTTTGCATATTATCATGTCAAACTTGTTTTTCTATGGTTTCACTTTGTATTTGATTAGCAACAGGATTGTCCGACATTGTACACAGAGGTACTTTTTTGAAAAATCTATTACGTCTTGAAGACATTCTAGTTTAAGCGGAATTCACGAAGGTGGTAAGATTCCATAACAATTGATTCTGTTTTTCTAGTTCCGGAGATTGATCGTTACGGGCAGATTGTCTATAAAATTGAACTTTGGCATCAATTTACATCAATATATTTTTCATCTCAGATGATGAGTGAAGGTTATTAACTGCATCTTACATTGTAGCTGATTCCACTGTGATACATGATGGACATATTTAATATATTTTAATAATCGTTCAAACATGAATGTCCCTCCTGAATTATCGTAGAAAATTAATAGTTTCTAGTTTAGTGCCGTAAAATAGAAGCGATCTTCAATAGACATGATGAACATGGTGGCACTTAAACTGTGGGTAGCAAAGCAGAGGACATGAAAATTTGGCAATCACGTTTAATGGATCAGGTTTGAAAAATGTGTTCAAAATTATTTTGCCGGAACATATGTCTGACCAATGTGCCCAAATTTTCAGACTTTACGATGCAATTTTTAAAAATTTTCTTGACAGACATTTTCTCTTTTAATCACAATTTCTCACTATTTCGTCACATCGCAAACACGAATTTATCTTCTACAAAATTTACAAATATAATTAACTCGTAAATATTGAAAGTTCAAATACGCTTATAAGTTTTTGATGGAATACTTCCTTTAATTGTTCTTTTCTATCTATACTTTAGAATAAAGCTCGTGACTTTGGGTACGACGATTTTCGAGTCCAAAACTCAATAAGACTGAAAATAAAAGATTCTCATCACTCAATCGTGTTTTGTAATTTTCTGTCCTAGGATTCCAAAACTGAAAAAAATATAGCTCAATTAAGGTTATTCGGAAAATTTTGTGTAACAAATTTGTATTTACACATTTATTTCACAAGCATATACACATTTATTTCTCCATACAATTAGATTTGATTTTACATGAATCCATACTTTTGTGAAATATATACGTACATTCAGTTTTCTTACGCAAAATTTCCTGTATTATTTAAATCTTTCAATAACATGCTAATTGTGATAATTATTTTATAGTACAAAGTAAAACATATGTATAAAACACATCAATTTAAATAACTGTGATGTATGAATAACATATGGATATATAGAATCTAAGAGAATAAAAACAAGAAATAGTTACAGCAGGGTAGGTACACTCTTCAATATACCACTGGACATGGAAATGTTCGCAACTACCAAACTAAAGTAGGCAAGACAAAATAACTTATGTGTGTTTGTGTACATCGGATATACATCAGAGCATCAACTGTAGGATTATGATTTATACGTACCGGAAAAGGCAGAATTTAATATAAGGATGAAATAAATTGATATAAAGAATATAAGTGACGAGAGAAGACTTATTTAAACCGAGAGAAAGTTAAGAACTTTCGAGGAATTTACGAATGATACGAGATGCAAGGCAGGAGTGAAGGAATGGAAAGGAATACTTAAGAGGGATATGTTAAGAATAAGAACTCTGGAGTGACTTTGTTGAGATACGGGCGAATCCGTGTATTTGTTTCAGTTATAAAAGAAATAAATACGTAAATATGCTTACTAGACTAAACTGATTTTTACGCCCGTTTAGACAAGAAGTTGTACGTACGTGCACCTCTAATTTGGCTTTGCGGTGTGTCATGATTAGCATTACATTATAATTTTATGGCTTGAGTTGAATTTCATCGAACTTTCTGTTGTACATGGTCTATCAGAAAACGGAAGTGTCTAAAATATTTAATTTTTATTTTTTTCTTATAAAAAAATTTGAAATAAAAAAATGAAAATTATCAAGTTCAATTATTTTTTTGGGATATAGTTTGAAAAATATTAATTACACACTCAAAAAAGTGTAAAAAAGTATTCAAAACCTGTTATAGAGGTATATATAAATCGTTCCTTTTGGTTAAAAAATAGTTAATTCGCGTTTGATGCATGCGAAGGCATAATTTTCGTAGGAGACAGACTTCGAGTAATATAATATTAAGTATAATGAATATTGAATGAATGAACTTTTGTCTTAGTTTTGATCAAAATAAACAGGTAACAAACGTTTTTGTCAAAATTGATTTGGCGGTTTCTTTTACCGATTGTAAAAAGAACGACCCATGATGTATTGTAAATTTAAAAAATATTTGATATAATTTAAATGTTTACATAATTCATGAAGATAGAAACTTGCCAAAAATTATTCTACACTTTTCAGAGTATTATACAATTCTTACTTTCACGAAATTGAATTTGGACTAAGGTATACAAAATTGTGCCGCATCAATCAATTCAATAGAACGTTCATTTACTCACCCTTAACTTTCATGAAGCGAGCGTATTCTTCGGCCATGCGCTCTTCCAACTTCACTTGATTCTCGATTTGCATTTGATGGCGACGCAGGTCCACTCTATTGGCAGCGTCTTGAAGCTCCGTCTTGAAGGACGTCGGCGCCACCATCCCCAACAGCAACAACATTTTCGTGTCGCGGTTCTCGAGCTGGAGGCAAAGCATTAATCCCTCAAAGGGGGAATGGAAATTATTTCTTATCATGTTAATCGGTGTTTACCGGGAGATTCATTCAAGAAGATGTGAAATTTTATATTGACTGATTTTTGTTTTAAAGGAGAAATCGGGGAAATGCCACTTAGACCTAGAATCAGTAGCTAGACCCAACGGATGTGAGTGATATGTCGCTTTCCGAAGATTTCCACTTCTTTTGAATTTCTTTGGTAAAATAGTTCTTCCTCTTCCTCTGTTTCGTTAACGCGCTCCACCGGGGATATTTCGTTAGTCTATATTTACGACATTATTTTTTTGGAAGACCCACGCTCGTCAGCGCCTTTTATTGTATTCTTTCGAAAAAGGTCAGTGAGTTCATTTGCTGCTCACCGAACTCCAGATAGCATTATTTTAAAAAATGAGTCTGGTGTCTGAAGTACGATGTCGGTCTTAAGAGCTAAAAAAGGTAACTCGGACACCTCTCATTATTTCTATTCCGTGCGCTTTCCAAAACGCGTTTGTCACCTCGCTGAATGGGATAATACCAGAATCATCCCTTTGATTCAATTGCTTCTTTACTGATGCCACTGAACCAGCGACCACGAGCTGCGTTTGCTTTGCTTTATTGTTTATATTTAGGACAGTCAATGCACACGATTAAAAATTGGCAATTCTTAAGGAAGATACCCTATTCTCAGAGTCATGTAACTTTACCGACGATATTGCAATACGGCGGCCTAACACGAATTGCCGACGTCTAAGAATTTAAGTAATTTCCAAATAAATATGAATAGTTGTCACAAAAGCCATATTTGCTGTAAAAATACAAGTTACTGGGACACGAGAATTCGTTCGCTCCACACCCTCAGTCCATAATAACGTTCGTCAAAGAATAGAATAGCGCCAGCGGAGCAAGTGAGTTAAATTGATGTCTGATGTTGGCGAAAGATATAAATTGAAGGACATCCAAAAATACTGCCAACATACGCGAGATACTCTTATGGACGATGGCGAAGTAAAGCGTTGGCTACACTGTGTACAAACACCCGACCCCAATAGACTGGCAATAAACAAACTAATAATTTATTGTCAAGAGAGCAATTACAGGGTCCATGAATTAATTTACAGCTACTACTTGACAATAAAAATAAACAATACGTTCTAAATCGTGTTTTCTGGGGTTACGTTTTCTCTGAGTACAGTTACAAGACATTGAGTATAGGTAACTGATTTGAAAATTTAATACCTGGAAATCATTGGTAATTTACTTGAGATATCTTGGTTTGTGGATTAATCCGTAACGTCGTTATCACATCTTCATGACTACTAGCCAGGAGGCGTCACGAACAACTACCTGAATAAAATGTTATTTTTTACAGCAATCAAAAACTGTTATTATTAAAAACAATTCTGAAGCTTAATCAATTTCTCTGTAATCTATGTATACTCAATTGTTATTGTTACGAAAGAAATTGTTTTTTAAAACGTTTTTGTAAGCAACTACAATAAAGATTTAAGTTTCTTCAGTCTCGCAATTACTTCATCGAACAAAAAACACAAATATAATAGTCTGCTGATTCAGCTCCACTACATTCTTACCCCCAATATGTAAACCACAGCTCATTCGAACCATTTTCCCTACACATTTTATACTTTTCTTGGACGAACTTGATGACTACTTTTGCAGAATCCTGATACCTGGGCTTCACTAGTCATAATTCAAAATTGCAGACATACTACGACCCGGAGTAACACACCACAATTAGTACGTACAACATACCGACTAAAATCGACCTTCTCCCATCTCTTTTCTCAATAAAAGGATTATTTTATTAAACATAATATGTAAACAAACAAATCGCGAATGAATTGTCTAATTGTATCAGGTTAAGTCTAGTCATAATTAAAATTCTTTTTATTATAATTTTAAATAATAAAATTATTTTCATTTAAAATAATATAAGTCTACTCTTCTTTATTTTCACGACATACCAATTGAGAGTACAAAGTATGATCAATAAGGAAACTATATGTCATGTGTCTTCTACAGCTCCCTGTTACCAGGTTGTAGGTACAAGTTTACCGGGTATAAGCAGATGAGTTTGTACTGAAAATTTACAATCTTGTTTTCTCATTAAAATATATATTAAAACTGGAAATAGGTTTCTTGCAGTTTAGCAAGAAGATATATTTAAAAAAGTATTATTTCAAGTACATACATTAAAACTAACCAATTACCCGGAGTTGCGTGGGATTTTCCTTTGACCAGTCTTCTTTTACTCAGGAAAATACAAAATGTATCTATATTACAAGATCAAAATAATTTTATCTGCGGTTTTTATAAACATACGTACATCATTCTAATTTTAAAAATTCACAATAATACAAATTTAATACAAAACTGGATTGTACACAGCATTTTGAGTTTCACTTCCAGATCCTTGTTCCTGCAAGAATAAATAAACCCTTGGATGAAACCACCATTTCGCAAGCTACATTAAGTTGCCCGTGAGAGAAACAAATTAATAGAAACGTCACCAATTCCCACTCTAGTCATGGGGGTTCTAGAGCAGTTTACCCCTCCCCTTAACCCTTACTTTCCATAATGTTCTGTTTATATCAGCAACTCTGAAAGCTAGAGCATCTACGCTCATATCGACCATTTTCGGTAATTTTTCGTAACATCCCTCAACCCCTACCTCACGGGGCTTTGTACACCCCATATAATCTGAACGGTTGTAGCGGTATGAGGAGTATGGTAAATAATACGTTATATTTACGTCTCACCTTTCCCATCAGCTCTAAGGGTATCGTGCTCTGATGTGATCTGAACTTGAATTTAACAATATTCGTATTCTAATTATGCATCTAAGACACACTGACAACTATGGATTCGATGCAAATTGGTCCCTTACAATGATTTTTCCCCGTTCCATCCTTCCTTTATGGGGGCAAGAAATGTCTTTTTCTCCGTGGGGACTGAATTCAGACAGCTATAAGGGTCTATTCGGTAACTTTCCCTTCTCTTTCCCGAGCGAGACGGGAGAGCTCCAATCCGTGTGGACGACTGGGAGCTATTAGTAAGCCACCCGGAAATATCTTCCGCTATGCTACCGCCCTGAAACGTCACAAATCAGAGAGAAGCGACCGTTGCCATCTGTTGCGCGTGGTTGCAGAATCCACTCGCCGGGATCCGCTCCGTTTTTGCTTCCAATTCAAAAAGGTACAATGTCGGCGGCGTGGCTGTCCAATTTCATTAAAAAGCTAGTACAATCTAAACTGTTCGTCCAAATTTTGGATTTAAACACATTTTTTATCTTTGTTAAATGTATAAAACAAAGAACCCATTAAATTTCATGATGATTGATTGATTTTCCTACTGAGAATACTCTCTTAAAGTGAAGTATTTTAACACCTTTATTTTTAAAAGTATTTTTCGGTAATTTAGGTTAAATATATATAATAAGAAATAATTAGTTTCAATATTTTGAACTGTCAATGAATAAATAATATATAAATGTAAATAATATCTTGTAATAAATAATTAGTTTCAATATATTGAACCGTCAATGAATAAATATGGAATCACTTGGAATGTGACGCGAGGAGCCTCGAAAGCCCGTAGCAATAAATTTAAAGAGGGCGGTTTGATGTGTGTCAAATATAATAGAGGGAGAAAGGACACGAAAGAAACAACCTTTGTTCCGAAGCACGCATCCAGGCGCTGCTGAAGTTTATAATAAACAATTAGTTGTGTTATGTCGTAAACCCTTTTAAGAATTCTTAAACTCATATGTCGGAAGGGACGCGAAAAGTAATTGGCTTCGAAAAATGAAACGCGTTGAAATATGAAAACATGTTCTAACAATTTTCGAAGGAGAATTTGGTATGTTTCGAGACGAGAGAGGGAAAGGGAAAAAAACGGCTATCGTTAGGAATGAGCGTCGAGACTCTGTGAAAAATTCAAATGAACAATTAGTTGAGGTACCTCGTAAATCCTTCCCAGAAATGAAAAGAAGCTTAGTTTTGTAAGTTCTTGGAGACACGGGAATAATAGGCCTTTTGTGAGGCGACCCTTTTGCATGAAGGAGACTCGTTATGGCAGTTTTGGGGGATGAAAGTCTGGATTTCAGATTTTCACCAGACAGGAGAAGGGGTTGCGACCACACATGTGAGCGAGCATCCCTACGTCGACCAAGGAATTCTAATAAACTAGAGCAGACGTGGGAATTTAAAAGAACTGGCTACGAGAAGCGGAGAAATGGAGCACCGTCTGGCGAATTGAATAGGTTTTTGTGAGGGACTAAAGACACGAGTGTTGTTGATATTAAATTAGTTCGAAAAGTTCGAAAAATATCAGGCCACCATGCACGGTGTTTTGCAATTATAATATGATCAGTCATTGGTGGGTATAAATAACAACGTCACCGAAAGTTGAACCAGTAGGGGGAAGTCATGTGAGTTGTTGACGATTGGTTAAAAAGGAGGAATGGCGTCAGCGTTAGGAGGATCTATCCTAGCACAGTTTAGTAAGAACGGTGGGGAGTTTGCTATTTAACATTGCGACGAAGACGCTCCGGGACGATTTTTGATTACGATATTTGAGAGGGATGATTATCAGTCAGTCGGTGAGCGGTTCAGATATGCTTCGGAATACTCTGATATTTTGTTATAGAGACACTGTTTATGATAGACTTTTCGAAATGCTCTTCTAGAGAGGTACTCAGGCACAGATGCACCGTCAGAGACACATCGGTGTCCATTATTCTAGAAAGTTTTTTGTTGAGACTTGAACTCACATTATTGAAGAGGTTGTTCAAGATAGTGATTTCTAGTGGGTTCTAAATATTCTGACTTTACTAAGATTGGCAAAATCAATCATCACGAGGGCAAATGATGTACTCAAGTTTTCAACAAGTTTCATTTAAAATGGTATAAATCGTCATCCGACGTTCGAGGAACTTTACGAGTTGATGGTGGCTGAGGACCGGAAAGAGGGAGTTTTCGTGCCGTAAGAAGCTCAGCTGCGGAGACGAGGTGAAGGCTGCGCTACTTCGCCGTTCCGAGATCTACAACTTTTCGTGACGACTGGTGCTAAATCACATGCCACGGTAAGGTAATAACTTGAAGGGTCTATAATGGCACTTTATTCTCCTAAGAGTGTTCAATTCATTCAGTTGTAAAAGGGCGCCAACTCTTGGAGTAATCGTGCCCTTAACTGTTAAAATGTTTCATGTAAAGATGGGCTTTGGTAATGAACTATGATAACGCTTATATAATATACAATGATAATGAGCCATGAACTTAAAAACATTTCCAAACGAATCCATTCTATGGGGAGTGTACAACTGAGAATATGTAAAACGAATTACTGTATTCATGTAATTTGGTAATAATAATTAAACCAATATTTTATGAAAGCTGTGTTTCCTTTGAGAAGGATTTATGTGTATTTCACGAAAATTATCGG
>NNCF01133522.1:18550-32815 GCA_002313205.1 Laupala kohalensis | reverse complement strand
ATTATTCGCTGTTTTGTGAGTATTACGTCTCTGTGAGGCGAACATTGTTCCAGTGTGTTTCGTGGGCTAGGGAACGTAATTTAAATTGTTGTAATTCGATGCTGAATGAGTATCTTTGAATAAAGAGAAAATTGCATTGGAATAGTATTTTTACCGAATTAACTGTAATTCATTTTGAACATTCCGAGAAGAACGAAGATTAAAAATCAAGCAAAATTAATAAACTTTTGATAGAACCTCAAGATAAAGAATTAATAAGAGCTCATTTCGTGCGTAGTTTTTTTATTGTGTTAAATGTTAGGGTATTAATTGATGTAATTGCACGATCCAGTATTTATGAGCTAGAAACCACGTGACGCAATTTGTATGAAAAAGTGTTTTTACATTTGTTCTTGTGATTTATGTGGGGATTACTTGAATTGTGTAATTATTATAAATGTTTGTACCATTATCAGAATATACGTTGTCAATTCACATCTGAAGTCCGAACCTTATTATTTTATTATAATTATCATAACTTGTACCCATATTTTATATTTCATTACCCACTGTATTAAATTCATTCAATTTGGGTACGTTAGAATATATATGTGTGTGTGTGTGTGTGAAAGTAGTACGATGTCGCGGACTGTATAGTAGAACTCTTTGAGGCGAACAATATTGCCACTCATTGTTATCACGTATCTCCAACCGTTTAGCAAACAGACAGACATTTTCTAATATGTATATTAGAATGGATAAAGATAATTTTATTGCAAATACGATGATACTAGGTTGCCTCTGTAAACTCGTTCAAAACTCGCGGTTGTCGCGCTTTAAAATTCGCATATTTGAGCAAACTAAGCCCGATATAAATCCATTGAGCCCGAACCGCGAGGGAAAAGTATGGTGAAAATTCATAGCCAAAGGTGAATGATGGATGGAACAAGAAAAACGAATTGCATAGAAATGAAGGCGAATACACGTAGTTAGCTACAATAATATCTTTATCGAATAAGACAGTAGAAGGCACATAACTCAGCTTGTTTGAAACTCAAATATAGGAAGCAATTCGTTAAAAACTAAACTTTTCACTACAACAAACAATCGGCGTGCTGCACAGTCACTATTAGATAACACGCCAGCAGTGAAACACCGCCGAGAACGGACGTGTCCGTGCGTCACTATGTAAACATAAGCTTTTTTAGAGATTACGCTGTGATTTTCGCGTTGTGTCTTGAGTTTTTTCTTAATTCGGAGAATTGTGAAGAAATATGAGGAGCATCAATGCTCTGCGTGTGAAAGGCAGATAAGAGCTCAAGTTGTTTGGCGTAAAGCACTTAATTATTTTTTCACACTGGTTGCTTGGAAAAACATAAAAAGCACGGTAAAAATAGTGAAATGGTGACTGGCAGTGGCCTTTCCAACGCGTTCACTGTCACCAAAGAAGCTGAGGACAACGAGGACTGCAAATGGGAGACGGGACCGAGATTCGAACTCGAGACGCTTAACGCGCTCATGCGCTTACCAACTACACCAACCCGTTCGCCTCCCGTCCCAGAATGTTCGCCTCCCAACTGTTGAATGTTCGGGCCGGGAGGCGAACGGGATGGCGCTGTTGGTAAGCGCATGAGCGCTTTAAGCTGAAGGTCCCGAGTTCGAATCTTAGTCCGGTCTCCCATTTCATTCAACGTAACATAATTAATCTGTCACCTGGCGGTGAGGTTCACCGCAATTTAAGAGATTTCTACGTGTTTGTGACCAGGGATACCCAGACATTTGTAGACTTAATATTTTCAAATACTAAAATAGATGTTAAAGTGATCTATCAATCTAAAATTTCTTACCATTCATGGATTAAAGTTGAAGTGAATTTGAGTAGTAGTGTAATGTATTTTAGAGACTTTATTGCTAGAAATTATAAAATGACCATTTTTTTGGGTTAGTAGAAATTAATTCAGGGTCGAATTTCAAGAGTGCGGAGGCGAGAACAGATAAATTAGTTCACTGTTTAGCGGAAATTATTAAAGAAAACGATAAAAGGAAATCTATGAAAATCAGATCTCAACAAGGGTAATCAGAACGCTAAGTGGAAAACTCTAAAAGAAATAATTCGGAGAGAACAAAATAATGGAATGGAAATTAACAATATCGATTTTAAAATAGTAGATTCCAACGATATACGCAATTCAGTAAATGCATTTAACCTTTATTACGTACGAAGCAGTAATAAAAGAATGAGAATTTAAAGAAGACTATAAAAGGTGATAAGAATGGTGGTAATAGAAAGATGACTATACGATGACGTTAAAGAAAATATGTAATGGAAAACTTTGAAATGATAGATATAGAACAATTAGAACTAGCAAAAAAAGAAAGACACTGATAGAATAAGTAGTGATGTATTGTGAACAGCCTTTCCTGTAATAAATAAAGAAATTTTAGATATAATAAACGATTCGTTAAAAGGAGGTTGCGTCCCACAAGTTTGGAAAACTTCCACAGTAATGCCTATTCCATTAGTAGCAAGTGGCCCCCCTAAAAAGGTAAGTAGAGGTTTTCTTGGAAAATAGTTGTATTATAACAGTACATCAATAGGCATTTAGAAAAAAATCTGCTAATGAGAATCAGCAATTCAAACAGTAGTTGACAAGTGGAAACTTATCATAAATGAAGGTAAAATTATATGAGTAATTTTCATGGAACTTTAACGAACTTTTGAAACTGTGGATAGGAAGTCTATTAGGTAAACTCTATCATTATGATATACGTGAAAGATGTTGGAATAGTTTATATCATACCTAACGAATAGCAAACAGCAAATTCGATTTCACTGTATGTGTTCTCGGTTGACAACTACGGACTGTGGTGAACCTCAAGAATCTGTGTTGGGACCATTTTTATTCATGATGTGTATCAATTATAGAATCAATTTCTGTCTAGTGGAAATTAGTATTAAATTATTTGTAGATGATACGTTACTGTATGTGAGAGGGGAAAGTGCTCTAGAAATGGAACAGAAGATTAATAATGTATTTCTCAGAATATAAAAATGAATGAATAACGACAAATTAAAAGTGAATGTAGATAAAACAAAATTGATGATAATCAGAAGTCGCAGAGAGGAAGTGAGAGCAAATATTACACTGAAATGTTTAAATGGAACTTAAATCCAACGTGTAGAAAAAATGAAATACTTAGGAATTATTATTGACGATAGACTACGATTCAAAGATCACTGTGATTACATGATTATGAAAGAAGGAAAATAAAAGGTTTTGAAATAGAGTTGGGAACCATATTTTGGTTTACACTTGGTGTACCGTGTATACACTATTTACTCACTTTGGATTATGTTGAAAAAATTTGATAAATAAGAGGAACCGGAATTAAATGTTCTACAAAAAATGGAGAAAATATCAATGGAAATAAAAGCTGTTTTGTGATAGTCAATATATATTTCCTTAGTGCATACATTTATGTAAATATGCTACAAAACCTATCTCATACCTTGAGATAGCATGGCATCAATATAATCCGAATAACTAAAGTACACATGGAGGCTAATAACTAAAGTACACATAAATATAATCCACTTTCTCGCTTTCGGCATTGCCATCTTTGTGCATTTTGTTTCTTTTTTGTTAATTTGATCCATACCCGTTTGCGTGCTTGGAAGCCGCGCCACGTTCTCTGGATCAAGGTGGCGGCAGCGTTTAACAAGTCTTCATCTGCTTTGGCCGACCGCTCTCCTCGGAGCTTCCGTTGGTCGTCTCTGTACTTGCCTCTCTGCGACACACGACGAAGGATAAGTCTCATGCAATATGAACGCTAAGCAACTTAACAAACAAATAATTACTCTCTTGTGATTTTGCCTGTTTGAAAAGTAGGATGAGATTCTCCTGATCTCTGTTGCTTGGTTTTATTCTTATAAGAATAATAAATATTAAAATCTTTTCTTATGAAAGTAAAAAAAAACTTTTTTCCTCTTATAAAATACAAATGAACAAATATATAATTTTATTTATGGGTCTTCTAGGGCAAAAAAATTAAATTCTACGAAATGTCTGTAGCATGAAAATCAGAGAAAATGATCGATCAAATCATTTGAAATTTGAAGCGCTTCTGAGGAAAGTAGCAAAAATTAAAAACCTGGTAGATATATTGTGTTATCGTGGTATCCTAAAGGTTACTGATGTATCCGCTTGTGATCACTGATAAGTTCCTTGGTGTATGTTTCGACAGTATTCCCGCCAATGAGAAAATCTATACAATATATAGAAATACGAAAACATTGCAATGTTTTTGTTAAAATACACACCTCGTTAGTCTGTCACAGTTAGTTGCTCGTAAAACACATTAAGACTCTTTATAGGTTAATGAACAAGATAATATTTATATAATGTCCAGATTTTTTATAACACGCAAACAAACCTAAACTTTCTTCAGTTACTGAAATTTTAAAACTACCTACAATAATTTATCAAATATTATTTCACGACTATTAGCTATAAACGATAATTTATCCTAGTATGACCCTTCTTGTTGGCAGAAACATGACTAATTATTTATACCCGGTGACAACTTTGTGATTTTTAATGCTTTGGTTTTGTCATCTATCGTTGCCAGAAGGCCTCCTCAATTTGGACCCGAGAGCAACTGCCCGCCCCCTATCCTCAGTCTGGGCGGCACGAGAAAGTCACAATGCAACAAGAACGACATGGTCGTGTTGGATATGTAAGTCTGTCACTTACCTTCTCCGAATAAAGCACTCGCGCTTGCCTCGCCCGCTCGTGACGTTGCAATTGCTTCACAGCGCCTCTCTTCGTCAATTCTCCAGTGAGAGGATCGACGCCTTCGCGCTCCGCTCTCTCTGCGAGCGCTTGCTCCAACGCCTTGGCTCGAGCTTCTTCTGCCAGCGTCATGTTCCCCATCGGAGATTCTCCGCTTCGCACGGACTACACAACAAGACATATTCAATTCGCTTTGGAAGGGGAAACTAACTATTAGGCTTCTACACGGTTTTTGGTTCCCATTGACGACCAACCAGTTAACTGAAATCAATCAAAACGCACCCGCAAAGGCTTAAACGCTCAACCAAACTGTTCCATACGAGTTCTTTGCAGACGATTCCTTATGTTCAATTTAAAACAAACAAATTGTTCAAATTTCTCAAAAATTAAAAATAATCCCATCCGTGCATTTTGGAAAATATTTGGAATAAAAAATTGTTTTACGAAGTCGGTATTTCTTGCATTTGAAATATCTCATCGACTTCTGAGAGATGTACTACTATTGAATTTCGTTAACTAATCCACTACTCTGAAATAAATCAAACACTAAAACTATTACAGAATGTTAGTACAAAGAAATTATAACTGCTGTTTATATGGGTCAGTAATTTTGAGTATTTTACCTCTTCAGCAACAAGAGAAAGTAGAGACTTACGGAATAAACTCGTTATATCTATAACATAGCAATAAGTATTATCAAGAGACCTAATACGTTTTTCAATAAGTACAGATGCACCCATAAGGGTTTAAAGACTAAAAAAAATAATTTTCCTACGCGCTTGTCATCTTGCAGTTATCTTTAATATCTACCAAAAATTATCTCATTTCCAGGGACTAAAAATAATATTTTCATGTAATGATGAAAGAAGTATCTAAGGAAACCGAAAGCCCTGTTGTATGCAACGATGATGCTTTTGCAGGTTTCATCATGAGTTTGAAAAAGATTCGNTATATATATAATGATAGATGTAATGACTGTTCATTTGTATAAAGATAGGAGTAAAGAGTAAGTTTTTGAGGAAAAACTACTGTTATTCTATTGAACATGTAATTTGGGGAATTTTCCATACGCAAGTACAACGAAGTGAAAGTGTACGTCTACGGAATTACACCGAATCAATAAAAAGCATAAATATGTTGAAATAACTGATTTTTCTTTTTACTTTCAGAATCATAAAGGCAGTGATCCCCAAATGGAGAAATGTGATACTTGTTACGTCGTTGTAATTTCTTCCATGTTAAAAAACTGTTATGTTAAGAAATAATTTGATAGGTCAAGGGTCCTAACAGGGGGTTTGCAAAGTGAGTCATTACACATGGCTCATATCCCGAAGATATGAGAATAATATTAAAGTCTATTTTTTTCTAAATTTTGTACGAATTTGTAATCCTAATTACTAAAATATTACTGTAGACTCTATCAAAATAACATTTACAACGTCTGATAGAATAGTAATACTGTAATTTTGTATGCGACCTTAAAAAACGCGAAACTTTCAAATTAAAACTATATAAACTTTAAAGGTGGAATATAAAACGATAATGAATCACTTGATGAAGTTACAAAGTTCTTGTAAAACGTTGTGTTTTTTAAATAAAAAAATATGTCAAATCTACCAAAACAGTCGTATTTATTAATAAAATTATAATATTGATATAAAAATATTTATCCTCAAAATAAACGTAATAACGAATGTGGTATTTCGAGTAAATGAAGGATCTTTAAGAAATACTTTGTCACATCAGGCAATCTTGTCGGAGCTATCGATCCAACATTGTGGCGTTGAGTGATGACCTGAGAACCAGAGTAACAACAAATATTTAATTGTCCTGTTTGAGAATCTGCATTTCATAACTTGTTTTCCTCATTTTTCTACATTCTATGGCCTTGAATTTCAGAAAACAAATTATCTCCTAGAAGCAGACTTTTCATCAGTATTATCATCTTCACCAAATGCAGGAAATTTTCATCGCACAACCTCTTTCACTGTAAATCGATGTTCCCTCACCCGAAGTTTCGTCCACTTACTCCAAAACACTTAAAATACTGATATCACACGAAATGAGCATCATCTTCTAATTTTGGGTTCCACAATTTTTGTTGTTACACATTTTTCTCTTCTTCGAGGTAAGTAAATGCGAGAATGTGTGCGTAAGTACTTGAATTTTGTCATCATCATCGTCGCTTGTTCCAGTTGAGGTTATACGAATTAATATCAGTTCAATTGATAATATCTAAGAAGTATTTAAAAATAGAAATCGCCGAAGAATTTTTATCTGTAAATTTATTCATTCTTGACAACTTTTAGTTCAAATATTGTTGACTGCTCTCCTGTAAAACGCATAGAATACCCATGGTAGAAGGACCTGGGATCGAGCCCTTTGTTTTTGGCCTCGGCCTGAAATATATTTGGACCTACCGAAATGCAAGAACCACCTCTTGAGGCAAGCCTGAATTGCATGGGGCAAAACCGAGAATCCTCTCTTAGGGCAGGCTCAAGTGAAGGTCCCTCTCTTGAGGTCGGCAAAAAATCATATGAGATGCATTGAAAAAAAAAGTGTTAAAACATTTTATGGGGGGAATAAATTGTTTAAGTTTCCCGTTCCTTATAATTTATATTTGGAGGAAGATTCCTAATGAAATAATTATGCAGAAATAACATAAAATGATAATTACATAGATAAGCGATTAAGGTTCTCTTATCAAACAAGGAACTAAGTTTTGTTTCCTGAAAAGAAAAGAAAAACTACACCTTAATCAAATATCGTCTTCCAGACTGCTACACTCTGGGTCTACGAACTGCTGCTACAATTTCTATGAGTCCTGAAACCACAATAAAAATGCGATAATACTGAAGATTCCACATTTTATTGAACTGTTTCGATTCGTTTCAATTTGTGCATGTGTAAAAAATGGTGTAGAGTTTTACAAAAGGATATTTAACAAACGTTTGTAATTTGACTTCTCAGCTGAATGCTGGAAAACATTTACTTGACCACGACGGAAAAATTGGTATTCGATTGTGAGAGTGAAGGGAAAATGCCATCTCACTGTTTACTTAAGATATATTTGTAGAACAGCACCTTTTCGGTCTACTTTAAGGATGTTTTTGTGCAAAACAAGTACTATCAAATTCTTGGCAACATTACGTGGAATGCTCCCCCTGTGTGTCCTTGCATTTCGGTAGGTCCAAATATATTTTGTGTGGACAATACGAAAGAGCGCGTGCAAATTCAGTATTAATCCAAATTTCTTTAGATTTACATAATGCTCACTGACCTTCTTGGAAATGGCCGATCCACGCAACGAAAGTTTCCCTGTTTCTGATGGTTTTCCTTTTTCATCCTCCTTCCCGGTGATTCCTTTCTTTTCAGTATCTTCTCCTTCTTTCGGCAACAGACTTTCTTCGTCTTTATCCCCTTCTTTGACGTCCTTTCCCTTTTCGTCGCTACCTTCATTCTCTACCTTCTCTTCTTTGTCCTTCAGTCCTGTGAAAAATCAAACTATTATAAAATTGCGATGATAGTTAAATAATCGACAGTTTCTAAAGCATGTTCCATTTTTAATTAACAAGTTTTATTTAAAGAATAAGGCTCTTCCGAAACCTATTATTGACTGTACGTTGAAAAGAACTCAACACAATTCGTGACAAAGTAAATGAATTCTTTTTTAATGAAGGCGTCATATTTAGCGGATAATTTCACTAAATTTGTGTTTTTACTTTCCAATTATACACAATGTGTAGGGGGAGAATTGTAATCGGTAGAAAAATTTTTCCAGGTATCTTCGGATCTTTAAGAATTGACTCCAGGAGAGTCTATTTTCAAATGTACAATGTAGTATGAATGTATGTGTGTGTACATATGTTAAGAATATTGTTCGTCCTATCACTAACGAACGAATTGATGCATCCTAGTATGAAGTATAAACTTTAACTGATATTACAGCGGTTGCGTAAGAGTTTAATTTAGATACGACCAATTTGAATGCGATGAAATAGTGGAAGAAAGACGAAGAAACGGGAGAACCCCGAGAAATCCTTCTGACAACCTATGAAGAAGGCAAGACTGATCTCTACTACGCCACGGATCTGGCCATGGAATTTTGAGTTTCTGTAGACTTCCGGAAGTGTAAGATAACGTGAACTTATGTTCCAGAACATTATGTTATTGGGTAATATTTTTCTTTTTAACATTTTGAAAAAGATAAGTTTCACAATTGTTGGACATTTTTAGCTCGTAATTTTGAAAAATTTCTACTTATAAGAAGTATTGCACCTGCAAACACCATTTCCGGAATTAAGTCTATTTGTGTGCACATGATAAGTTGAAATCTGTAATTAGATTAACAAAACTTACATAAACCTATTTTACTAACAATTTTTGGTTATTACTATTGATCTGGAATAATACTTTACCAAATGATAAAATTGTTTTTAGTTTATTTATATGAAGGAATCCTAGTGTTTACAATGAAGGACCTGCCTTTCTCTTTGCGAACTTTGTCGATGCGCTCGCGTCTGTCCTGGAGGGTCGCCTCTCTTCCGTTACCCGTGCGAAAGTACTTGGGAGGCGACGTCTCCATCTCGAAGGGCGTCAGTTGATGTTCCATGAGAACTTGATCGTAGTACGCATAAGGACTCAGCTCCACCTGGATCAGCATGTCGCGTAGCTCCAGCATGCGTCCTGCGCACGCCATACAGATAGGGAGTCCTAACTCGGAAAGCATACAGAGAAGCTCTTGTCTTTTTGCTAGCAGGTGTATGCGTGGTATCGCTCCACTCTCGTTCGAACGTTGGGATGCACATTTTTCATTCCAGAAGAAAGCTGAAATTCGACTCAATCTCTCTGTCTGCGAATTACAAACTGTAGGGGCTCCCAGACAATATAATTACTATCTCTATAGCTACTTCCCACAATGTATCGCGGGACCAAGGGTGAAAGCTTAATTAACACAAATGCAACCGCTCAATAATTACCAGAAAATAATAAAAATAACATTTACTTTCTACTTGTGTGTCGTCTCGGTATTTGACGTATGGCTGCGAACATAATAAAACAAAATACATAACTTGCATGAAATACACAAAACGGACGTAATAATACAATGGGGCTATAATGGCATATCACCAATTGCATATTTCAATTTAATGTCTAAATCTTTAAGCCATCCCACAGCCTCCGCCTTTAGCACTAACAAAGTCATTCATATTGCCCGTAAATCTTTTGAGAGGACAATCAGAGATGATGTGGGTCATAGTCTGTTTCACCTCACCACAGTCACGCAGCGGAGTCTCACGCATGCCCCACCTATGGAGTGAGTCGCCGCACTTACCGATGGGCGTTCGCACTCGATTCAATGCGACCCAGGTGCTTCGAGGAAGAAGGAAGCCTTCCGGCAATGTTCCCCATGCTCTCGAGTGAGTGGTATTCAGAGGGCGCGTGCCGCCTCCAATACTCCGCAGGATCCTCAGTGATGTATCCCGCTACCACAGCATCTGGTCGGTGGGATTTAAGGCGTACATAGTCTCCCGACAAGTCCGCATGTATGGGTAAGTCCTGATTGGTATTTATGACAGACATAGTTCTCAGAAGGGCTCTTTGGCGGCGCACGGTTGGAGATTCTATGTTGCTGAGAGCGGGAAGCAAGAATAATAGGGTAGATTTGATGCAGCCAGTGATTATTCTCGTTGAGTCCTACCAGCCGGATCGACCCCCGTCCGGCTGGGGTGCCTCTCGGGTGCCGTACCCAATCCCGACCACTCGGGCAACGGATCGGTCCGAGGGAGGAGGGGAGAGATGTTCCCGCAAGGGACGTCGGCCGTTACTCGTTGGGGAAACCCAGGCTGACGGGGAAACCTGTCCAATATTGTTTTTGCCGTTTATGCATTATGCGTAAGGCAGGTACGCTTTTCAAAATGGCCAGGAGTCTGAAGGAAATTTGGCCGCCGATCTCCGAGGTTTACTCAAAGCGACTGCTCTCTGGCACCACCTTTGGCACGTGTAACTTTTTGGCACGTGTAGCTTAAGGTACGCCACGAACGCGAGCAGTCGTGCCCATTACAACAGTAACGGGACACCCCCCGGAATTTGACATAGACATAGTAAGTAAAATGTCGCGATAATATTACAAAACGCAAGTATTTCGTTTCGTTGTGAAAGAGAGGAGAGAGAGGGAGGGAGAGGGTGTAGTTGCGTGGTCTGCCTTACCCGCTTTTTATCGATTTGATATTGCAACTCTTACAATTCAATGCATCCAAATAAAACGGGTTTTGTAATTGAGTACTTTCGAGCTTTTGGCTAATAAATGAAACGTAATCTCGAGTCAGATATTGTTTAGTTTTTCGTGACGTAACGTGTTTTAGTTGCGTGTTTAAATTCTTTACTTAAGCTTTTTCATTGGATAATAATAATAAATTTATTGTCAGAAAAGCAGTTACAAACTGCGTATGACCACGTGGAGGATAATAAACTAATTTACTCTCTGGTAGCAAGCAAGGGACCATTCCATCAATTCCGATCAAGGACACAAAAGTAGAGGCGGATTTAATTTTTCAGCACACTCCCAAAGGTAAGAATAAAAATAGTTCGCTACGTGTTATAATATTAACAGAATACCAACAAATTTTTTAAAATAAAAATCAGGAAAGTTAGTTCACAAGTACGTATTATTATCAAACTATAAATTGTTTATAAATCGAAACGATTGAAATAACTCTAAATTCGACTGGAAAAAACCGGGACACGATATAACAGTTGATTTAAAGTTTCTTTTTTGTATAATTTTTTTGTATTTTTTTTTGTATTTTGTAGATGTTGAAAATATTTTTAAAATTGGGCTGATTTTATGAAATTCGTTAATAAATAAAACTAATAATTTTTATTACCAGAGTGATTTACCGTCATGAAATAATAATAAGGAATGAAATGTGCACATACCGAGGCTCATATCGAGTAGTTTGCGAATGAGAGGCCGCTTCTGTGGCTGCATAATTTGATCGTAGAGGATATCCAGCTTCTTCACCATTTGAACGTAACGCACGTACAGATCAGCGATTGGCACCAGTGCTTCATCATGCGTTTCTAGGGGATTCTTCTGCACGTGTAACACACACACTAATTTGTCAGATTTAGTATTAGACATATATTTGCTCAAGTGAGAAGATCTATTTCTTAATTGCGAAATTTTGCCAGGAATTAGTGTTCATAAAGCTCTACTAATCCAATGAAATAGGGTGACAGAAAATCGGTAAAAAGAAACTCAGAAGCAAATATTTCAATTCCAAAAAGTCTTACAAAATTATTTATCTGTGTATTGTTGTGACGTATGATCAAGAACATGAAAATCTGTCTGACTGAAGCTATCAAATAAACCCATTCGTGCAAAACCTATATGAAAAATCAATTGGGCGATACGCAAAACAACAGGTAAAATTTTTTTCATTATACGAGAAAACATGGAATCAATAAAGAAAACGTAACATCTTTTAAGAACGGCGAAAATAATTATATTTCTGATAGTATTGTCGAGACAAATATTTTTAATGACCATTGTGTGTCAGTTTTGCACGATGCGACGGGTACAGTTTCTCTAGAGAGCAATATATCAGAAAAAAATACATTCAGTCTATTGATATGGATTAGGGCCTACTTACATAATCGTTCTGAAAGGGTAAAAATTGAAAGTAGATCTTCGAGGGTGGGTAAAGTAACATTCAGTGTTCCCCACGGAAGCGTTAATTGGGTCGGTTTCATTCTTAGCGTTTGTAAGTCATACTATTTTGAAAATCAATAGTCAGGTACACTCATTTGTTGGCGATTGCACCATTTATAGAAAAATCGAAGGGAAGGATATCGTAGCTACCTTACATCAGAATGTAAATTCTATACGCAATTGGACTGAAGAAAATAATAGATTCGGGAAAATGTAATACAACAAGCTTTACAAAGTGAATTCATAGAGAGCCACTACTATCCATTTGTGAACGTTATAATAAACTGCTGTGTCGCCACTGGGCTATCCCTATTTAAATTGCTCCCTCTCATCCCACCAAGTCAACCAAAATAGGGATGAGCTCCACGGCCAAGGACCTGCCCATCGACTAAGTCGGAGGAGGGTCAATTAGCTCGTGCCCCAACCAAATCCCCCTTTCCTCACGACAATATGCCACAAATATGATTGCAAACGTCACTGTAATGTTTGTCACGTGTATAAATTGTTTAAAACACTTTTTATAAGAATGAATTTTGTATTCAAGTCGCTGATCTCACTGAAGTTTCTATCATGCAAACTTGCCAAAGATTGGTGGTTCTTTTTGTTTTGTATACATTTGCTATCCATTTGTGCAATTATAATCAAGAAAAAAGTTTCAGTTTACGCTTTTTATGAGGTAAAATAATAATTGTTCGTTTTTTTGCGGTTAGGTTTCATACCACCTTACTACTTGTTTTCTGAATAATTCCTTTATAATTTTTTTAATTTTTAATTTAGCTAAGTGAATGTATTGTTTCTTAGATACATCTAAATGGGTTATTCTAATAAAATATCATACATGATAAGTTTATAATAATTTTTCGGTTACTTGAATATCAATAAATTAATTCAGATTTGAGTCACAAAACCTGCCGGATCAAAGTTGATCCACGTGCATCTTAAATGAAGCACGAAATACGAAACTAAAGGTTAAGGTAGGAAGGAAGCGGGCATGAAGACCTCTTCGAGGTGTGGCAGAGAGGCGGAACACTCAAAGCACAAAGAGAGAGACATAAAGCAAACAAATGGAAAGAGACCCGCACTCCTGTATTAACACTGGAGTAATAGACAAATAAGAATAAACATGAAAATATTATGTTCATTCAAAAAGTTATTCTATTTCGGTTGATAGGTATGGTGCAATCAGAATTTTCATTTTCCATCGAAATGAGCAGAATGAGCAGAAAGATTAACAACACAGTAAACAGAGAATCTTCATTTTAATTTCCATATAAAATGTGTAGAATTATATCATACATCAATTTATTATAGTATTATACATAATAATACCAAATATTATGTAAACGTAGTTTCCGCAACCGGAGTCAGTGTATACTTGAATGTCCGCGACAATCCGTGTCTCACAAACAGAAGACCGAACAGCCAACGTTTCTGATATTCTGCTGTGGACTTTTTCAAGGCCATGACAGCGCCGAAAAGACCTAAAAGTTGCTGTGTACCGGACAGTCTCGTTATTAATAATTACGTTTCTCACTCATTCTCCTCCTCTTCCTTCCACAGTAGCTTCCTTCCTCCCTGTTCCTTTTTTCGGTTACTGTCGATCGAATTTAATATTTTTCTTTGTTTTTTTGTTGGATTATTTAAAGAACAACTTAAAACCCGCTGAAAATACGGAGAGAGAATTAGGAAGTGATTATGATTAAACATTTCTATTTTAAGACAAAATTTATATATTTTTCCTAACCAATGAGTCAAATTTCTACATACACACACACATAA
>NNCF01133522.1:5699-18266 GCA_002313205.1 Laupala kohalensis | reverse complement strand
AAAAAACACAAATAATAATCACTGGCTTTATCATTTTACATTTACTAACTGTTAAGATTGTCATCATTTATCATCATCATCAAATAAACCTTCACTGTTTTTAATTCTATTCAATTTTTAACACTACAATTACACATTTATTTCTTGCAACAAAGTTACTCACTGATTCTACTCCTAATTAACGCTAATATTTACTGTTTAATTGAACTTCTTCTGAGTCCCAATATTTCACTGATTCTATTGGCCTACCTCTCCGAGCGACTGAGTTTAATCAAAGCACTCATTCAGTTTAATGTTCTCGCTCATACTGGTAGCCACTATCAAACACATACTGACTCGCAAGCGCACTGCGATGATGGCTTTCACATTCGCCAACGATCGCAGAATACCTGTACAAGATGCCTGACTGTTGGAATGCAGAGGAGGAGGGTCCCTCACGGATGTCAGCACGGCTCCCCCGTGGATTATTTGCGAGCAGCGCCAACCAGCTTCCGCGTTTTATCGCAATGTCTAGTTCTCACCCGCAAAGCGTTCCGACAAACTTATCTCAATGCTGACGAAACTTGTATCTCAACTCCGATAAAAAAAATTGATCTGAGCACTGCCAACAAAAATTCTATATGATTCGCGTCAGCATCTAATCGCTGCGACGGAGAAACATGTGATCTGCGACAAATTAGCGCGATCTGAGCAACGTCTCAGCGCTGCCAAAAAAAAGTCTCTGTGAATAAAAATTCTATTCGGCTGAGATAAACACATCTGAGCAAAAATTCTATCCGTCTGAGCTAAACACATCTGAGCTGACGAAAATCTTTACGTCTGAGCTGCCGAAAAATCTTTACGTCTGAGCTACACACATCTGAGCAAATAATTCTTTACGTCTGAGTAAAATCTGGTATGAGAGCGAAATTTTGAGTGTTCTGCCTTAAATGGGCTCTATCCCTTCTTTCTCCCGAAAATCTTCAAAATTTTGAATGTCACGTGACTGACAACCCCCAATGCCGAAATGATTTCCCCCTCTCACGCCCTGACTCTCATTGGAACCTTTTAAAAAATCTTCAACTGATTTCTGGAACGTTCTCAACGACGCTGTGGCTTTTAACGATTTTTCTAGCAAGTTCGTACATGTTGCTAGTTTCTGCACATCTGTGGTTTGTTACGGAGGGTATTTCTTTTCCCTCATCCCCTCGCCAGCCTGCGATTTCTAAACCATCATAAATTTTTATTCGACGTGAAAGAAACGCCGACGCATGGGTCACCGGCCTCGTACCGCGCCCACGGTCCTTCGCCGACCTCCAACGAACTTTTCCTTTTAAACTTCTATGCTCTTTCTTTTAAATTTCATAATTAATCCGTAAATTATTCAAAGCTCACAATATATATATACTCACAATTCAAAACTCACAATATAAGAACGGCTGTTAACTTTTACCTAATCAAGGGAGACGGGAGGACGTAAAGATTTGACATCGAGTGCTGCAATGAATTTGGTAAGGCAGTAAGGCGTAAACAAATTCATTTTTACCCTCTTAAGCGCTTGAAAGTGAAATTTATTAAAAGAAGCATAAACAGTGTTTGGATATTTACTTAAGAAACGTACGGGGAGATAGGAGGAACCGATACCTTAAGTGGTGTATTACAAAATGGATTGGATATGTAATTTTCGTTTAAACATATTTTTCCATTTTGCATTCTCTTCACGACAATTATTTTCCACAATGCATAAATACGTATCCATACATTATAATTAAGATTACATAGAAGAGAAATTCAAATTAATATCTTACTTAGTTAAGGAGATACGAGAAAATGCAAAATTTTATTTTACTACTTTTCACTTCTTTAAAATTCGAATTTCTAAGATTCCTTCTTTATTCGAGCTTCCAGTGTAATGACGTATTGTGAACATTTTGCTCCTGAAGCTCTCATAGTTTTTTTTGTCAATTTTGCTTACTTTTCACAATAACTCAGGGTTAAATAAATAAATATAGAACATATTTGTTTTTAGAAAGGGAATACTGATTAAAGAAACAAATTTCCATACATTTCGAAGCAAATTTGTTTGCTCCTGCAGACCCTGCAATGATATGTTGTGAAACGTTTCTTTCGAAAGAGAGTAGAAACGTACCTGCAGCTTTCTGTCGCTTTCCAGAATGCTGTTCACGTCATCAACGGCTCCCAGCCAGAGCCTCGTATAATAATCGTACGCCATGGTGAAGACCGAGCTGGTTACATTGACGATACTCCTCCTACCAACAAGGAAACAGTTTGAAACATTTGACTACACGGGTCATTCATTTACACCATGAACACATCAATGCTATTCACAATGGTGTATTTATTTTTGTCAATTTTCTTATTTTGTTTTAATTTTCATTTGTGCATTAACCTATCGTTTTATAAATTATAAATTAAAATTTTTTGTCTCATAATTTCAATTCAACAATATTATAAAGTTCTGATTGGTTTGATTTTAAATGGTTCTATTCTTTTTATTGATCTATAATTTTCTGACCTCTTTTTCATTTTTAAGCTCTATTCTATCCGTTTTTATGAGTTGCATACCTGATAAGTACTCGCAACAAAAGTACCTGTATGAAGAGTAAATAGTTTGAATGAAAAAAACCCACTGATGTCAGAAAACATGCGGATAAACAGTTCAGTAAAATTACATTTTCAAAACTGAACATTTCTAAAAATTAATCGTCGAAACTTTAAAAAGCATTAAAACCAGAAAATCTTTTTCTTAACTTCATGGTTCTCCAACAGGATTTCTTTGCATTTATACCTATTGCATTACCAATATCCATCCCAGGACACACCTCCTTAAAGTAGCACTGTCCGTACGGGTGGTGAGGGTATGCGGACGGTAGCGTAGCGTGGTAGGGCCTCCAAATCCGGAGAGGTCTCAGTAGACGATCCATACAAAGTATGTCTCGCATAGTTCCGTCTACCCAGTTACCTTTCCAGGACTATGTTTCCACCTGTTGCCTTGTAGGAGGGGGAGGGATCCCCAAAGACTAAGGGAAGGAAACCCCGAAAGAAAATCATGGGGAAGGGAAGACTCATTACTGGTTACGTAGCCTTCCTAGATGAGCATACGGTTACCTCCCCTATACTATTCAATTCTGTGCATTGGAGAGATACCAAATGGAAAATCTCGAAATATACATGACACTACAAGACGAAATGGCAATGATTTGAAGGAATTGAATTTGGATATTTGGAATGTACAAACCTTGGGAAGAAACTACAAAAAGTCTACTTCAATCTTCTATTTAAACTACCCTATTTAAACCCTATTTAAACCTATTTACCCTATTTAAACTACAAAAAGTCTACTTCAATCTTCTATTCGCACTCTTCCTCAGGATGTCGCTGAAGAAATTATAGTCATGTGCGAAGCGAAATGTAGAAGAGGACGGTGATCGCGATGAAACCAAACAAGAACCTGTACTCTGTTGTAATTGAAATGCACATAGCGTTGAAAACAAATAATCAAACAAACAATAGCATCTCTACAGATCATTAAGAGATATATTTTGATGTGAAGAAGGATATTTATTTTTGGGGATGTTGACTATGAGGTTTGCTCTTCCAAGTAACTACATAATTTGGAAGGATTTGGGTAGGAGATATAGGTATTTGGGAAGGAGGGTTGCAGTGAATGTAACCGACATTTGCCAGAAACAGGCGAAGAACTCCGTATCTGGAAACCTCACCCGATCCGTCCGAGCGTGGAATAGATCGTAGTGCGTAGGGAGCGAAGGCACTACCACTACATTACGATCGGATTGGGTGATGTGTCGAGCACGTTGTTGGATCAGGGTTGAAGCCCCACCTCTTCACTCTCGTCAGCTGTACGAAGGTATTATAAAATTTCTTTCACGGAAGAAACACTTTACCTTCAGAATATGATTGAAATGTCTCTGTTCTCTACTTACTTGAGTGATCAGTCGAGCATTCGCTTCGTGATGACTGCTACGGAAGCCACCATCATATATTTCACTTCATCCGGGAGGTTCTCTATAGCATTTCCATCTGAAACGAAAAACATATTTTATTATGTCTATTTTACTTTCTCTTTTACGCAGTACAAATAAATTATTGTAATCGTGAGAAAATTCGAGTTTTTGTGAGAAAAAAGGGAGATTTTGGAGTAACGTCCGTCCGTCTTTGTGTCCTTCTTTTATACGAATTTGTGTAGCATTCCAATATTAACTTTTGCTTATTTTCCATGGTAATAAATCAAACTCCTTATCAAGGCCCGTGATTTTGTTATGTTTACCCTACCCATTCCCTTAACGAGTCAACTTCATGACAAAGTTTCATCTCATATTACATAAAACGTATAAATATAGTAATAACATAAAATTGTTTAACAAGTTGGTATTGATCCAAGAGGAAATTGATATAAAAAACAAGGGAATCTTATGGAAAGCTCCACGAAGCAACACTAACTTAAAAGGTGGTCAAAACGAGTGGAAGCCAAGCGTTGTTCATAATGTGAAGAAGAGGGAACTGGCAATTGCATGGTAGAAAAAGTATGCAATGTAGTAAAAGGGTAGGATACAGGTTAAGTGTGAAAAAGGGACAATTCATGCTGAGTATTGTGCAGAAGAGAAAGTGTTGGATAGAGAAACGAAATCTAGAGACAAAACGTAACACGATCCTGTTAACTGTGACCAAATATCGAAATGCGAGGTGCGTTATAATCAATGGACATTTCTTGAAAGTGTTGTGTTCGAGGAGGTGATAACCCAAGGTTGGATTAATTGTAGGAAAGACAATGCAATGAATCCAGTCTTCTGGAAGATGCAGACTTTTAGCGTAAGGAATCCGGCTACTCAGCAGAATGCTTACCCAGCGGTAATTATGAGACGTTACCTTTGCTATGTGAAAACATTTTTAATTCTCGGGAGTGAAACTAGAACGTTCTTATAGGTTTAAAACCTTGAAAATATTAGAAGTGTGTTGAATATAATAAGAATTTATATAACACACTGGAACTTTAGTTTTTGAAAGGATGTTATATAAATACATTTATTGTAAAAAAAGCAGAACAAACTGCGTATAACCATGTGGAGGACAATAAACTAATTTCAAAATTATTTTTCAAACTTAAAGACAATTAAGAAACATAAACTAGATATATTCAACCTTGAACTATTGTAGTGCATTTGAACGCTTTGAGGAATTATCACGCATTACATAAAAGCACATTGTACAATAAAGAAAACCGTCCTATTTTATTATTTTATTTGTCAACGTCAGTACAAATGTGTATGTTCATTATTTAAAGGTATGAATGATGTAAGGATGAAGCAGAATTAATTATTTTTTCATGTTTCATTTGTGTTTTGGATTCAATTTTTGTTTGGTACCCAGTTTAGTCCAGTAAGGTAGTTTGGCGAAGAAAAAGGTATAGAAGATTTTCTCAGTCGTTCCTTATGTTTTCGGAGTTAAGTAAGTGGAAGTAATGCCAGACTCAGCTCGGGGCCCCGTGTTCGCTAAACACGTACTTACTGGATGTAAGTCCCCTGGGGACCCATATAAGTCGAAGGGAAGTTTCTTTAGAAAGAAAATCATTTTCAAGAAACCTCATGAATGAATAAACATGAGCTGTATCCCCGATCTGAAGGAAGAATTCATCATTGAATTTAAAACATTGGATGTGAGAATGAAATTTTGATTTGTAGGTAGTTCAGTATTTTGGAGAATGCCAAGGAAATGAAAAAAGGCATTGAGGTAAATTTTTCACAAATGAAACATGAAAAAATCAAATATGTTCAGTGGGACTATTGAAGTCAGATACAAAAAAGGGCGAGATCCGGATTTTGTTTTCTTCGTGAATTTTTTTGGTGTAAGTTAAAACGGAGGAGTTTGGGAATTTGGAGGAGAGAGAATTTTGATGTCTTGATCACTGAGCCCTTCAGACGGTCCTTCGGATTTTAAAAACATTTGAATTTTTCTTGAATGTCTGAAGCAGAATCGGAAGAAAGGTTGGTAAAATTTAGTATCGGTGAGTTTCATTGATGTAATCTGACGAATTTATAGATACAACAGTGGAGCTTTTGTCTGCTTTAGTAATAATTATATCACGTTACGGCGAAGTTCATTAATAGCTGAAAATTCTTTGGAAGTTAGATTTCGATTAGTAATGTGAGAATTAAAGTACGTTTATGAACTAAATTTGTTTAACACTTCAATGCAAAAATGTTTTTATCAGGTTGTAGTACTAAGAGATGGTCGTTCATAAATGGATTAAGGACGGAATGGCTCCAATATTGCATGTAATTGTTGAGGATTCTTTTTCATGGCAGTTTCATTCCAAAATACATGCCATCGATGATACTGGGTGAATCTTACTACATCCGTCACAAGGTAAATGTGATTATATTTAAGGCGTGGGAGCAAAGGAAAGCTCTTTTCTTAGAATCGAGATTTCTGTGAAAAAAAAAGACTATTAGACGACAGATTAAGAACTTCGTTGGCAGATGAGTCAGTGACAGGAATCGGATTCGTGATTTCTGGTCTTGGTTGTTTTTTTAGGAAGTGGGGGCGTAACATGAGGAGGATAAGCAAGATTAATTAGCGATTAAAGAGAAGTGGGGGGGGGGTGTTACAACGAACTAGTACATTGAGTTAAATGCAAGTTAACGTTGAGAAAAGATCCATACAAATGGAATAATTTCTGTAGATGTACGTCACGGTGTTGAGCAAGAATGGAATTAGCATGGGTTAGAATAATGTTAGATGCATTGATTAATGTCGGGATATAGAGTAAATTAATTATTTCGAGTTTAGACTATAATTGGGGAAAGTGAATATTTTTTCCATCATATATTGGGATAAAGTTAATTTTAAAAATCAAAAGACATTTGGAACTGAAACGATTTAAATTGATCAAGTAATTTAGGGGAATTATCTGATAGTAGAAGTTTAATAACAAAGCCATTATGGGGAATATGTAGTGTTTTGCAAGTAGAAAAAAATTCAACATGACTAGTATATTTGGCTAAGTTCTGGGAATGAAACTTGATGTGTTTCAACCAGAATTCATATGCAGTATTTAAATGTGAGGAGGAGATATTGATAATAATTTGACTAGATTAAACCGTACAGAAGTCTTTTAAACTGCGGTGAACTAAGCTTGCTTGTTAAGAAGAAGGTTTCGAGTTCGAATCTCGGTCCCGTCTCCCATTTTCATTCAAAGTAACATAATTAATCTAGTTGAAGACAATTCGAAATAATATAAAACACTGCAATAAGCTCAAACACAATTTATAACAGATTCAAACAATGCAAACAGGAGCCTCAGAATACTCTAATAATTAGTCGCGGAATAAACTGCTGAATAATGAATTAATCCACAAATTACTTATAAATAAATATTTAAAATACTTCAATAAATTTAGAAACAATTGCTACTTAATAATGATTAAATAATTTAACAGAACATAATAATACGTAAGGAACAAAAGCGACACACAAATATTGAAGTGAATATATTGAATAAATATATATTGAAGAAGAAGCGTTCAGAGACGAAATATTACGGAAATCGGAATTTACAGAAATAGAAAAATTAATGAATGTTTGAAAGTTATGATTTTGGAAACTCTCCCCATACATTCTGTAGCAACGCTTCGAAAAGCGCGGGCGAGCGAGAGGTTGAGGGCGCGCGCCACGCCTCAGCAGGCGTCAGGTACCAATGGAGAAGCAGTGGAGCGGGCGGTGGCGACGGGTCCCGCTCTATAAAGTAAGCGTCCTGGTGAGGAGAGACCAAAGTGAAGACAGCGACGGCAGCCCTGACGACTGCGCTTATTGAGGAGCGTCCAGTGTGGGGATAGCGGCGACAGCCCAGACACGAATATCACGAATGACGACTTGACATACTGTACATGTGTATTCTATAACTGCGGGCACCAATAAATATTACCGTTATTTGTACCCAACATAATTGGCGACGAGGAAAACCTACGGAACAGCAATATAACAGGAATAGAGAAAATTCTTCAAGCCCTGGTAATGATGCCGCAGCAACAGCAGGAACAACAGCAACAAAAAGGGCAGCAAATGCAACGTTTTCAGCAACAAATGGTCGAGGTATTGAAAACCGTCACAACGATAGCTCGTGGTGCGCGTCAGGCCCAGCCAACAATTCCACCATTCGGTTTTCGAACAGTGGGATGAGTACGTGGCTCGTTTAGAACAACATTTCAAATGTTATAACGTGGTAGAGGGCACACAAAAACGTTCAATGTTTTTGGTGACAGTAGGCAGCAGCATGTTTCAAATTTTAGGGTTATTTGCGCACAACAAGTATCGTATGATCTACTTGACGCAACATTTTCAGCTCAAACCCCACATAGTAGCTGCCCGGTTTCAGTTTTTCTCCTGTTTTAAGAGAAATGACCAGTCATACCAAAGTTGGGCCACAGAATTACGAATGCTAGCTAAATAAAGTAGCTTCACTTGCTCCAAAGAACGCTGTAACGCATCGTATGCCGATTTCTTCATTCGAGACCTCCTCCGGACATTACCTCATATGATCATCCGGTAAACTCCGGACCCTAAGGTACGTGTACAGGCGTTAAAGCAAAGTAACCCGTCTCTAGAAGAAGGGATAGCCACAACGTTTGAGGTTACGCAGACCACTTTGGATCGACTCCTTATTGACAACGAGGATTTCACGGCGAACACAATCACTTCCAGTAACCGGGTTTTCGTCGTCATGCACAGGACTCCACGGGAATAAGGAAACAAGATCGCGCACGCAAGCGCTCGTGCAAATTCTGTTTTGTGAAGCACGATAGACTGACGTGCCGTTTTCGGCTGACTACATGTTTTGGGTGTAGCAAGAGAGGTCACATCCGTGAAGTTTGTAAGAGCGCCAGCGTCCCAAGAAAACAGGAACGTATGGAGGCAGAGGCCGTGTTGGCGGACGACGTTAGTACAGATAGTCAAATGAAAATGGCGTATTATCCGACATCACCTGTAAGAAGATCATGACCCAACTACAGATCGCGGACAGACATTTCGAGTTCTTAGTGGGTCTGATAGTCTAAGATTCCCTCATTAATTTGGCAATATACAAGGCTATCGGTTCCCCGAAATGTACGAGAAGTAAGAATAAAATAGACACATTTAACAGAAACCCAATTCCGACTAAAGAGAAGTTATCCCTCATGGTCAAATATAAAGGTCGTAACGCACGCCTGGAAGTTTTTGTATTGAATATATATAATGCTACCAACATCACTGGCACAAACCATTTCCAAACGTTAGGTCTAGCGTTATGCCACAACGTCCTAGGTGTCACCACGTTCGATACGGACGTTGCAGCGCCTTTTTCTGGACCACACAGCAGTATTCGCACCTAGACCATTGCACTCAATTTCACGCCCATGTACAGCTTGCAGAAATTGCTCAGCCGAAATTCTGCAAAGCGCGTTCACTCCCCATTGCACTCCGGGATACAGTAGAGCAAGAGCTCCACCGGCTCATACAAGCACACGTTCTTACACAAGTTACCATTGCACAATGGTAATAGTTACGAAGAAAGATGGCGGAGTCCGCTTCAGCGCGGATTTCAAAAGCACCCTCAACGTACAATTAGTAGTTGAGCATTTCTCAATTCCTCGGCCGGAAGACTTGTTCCAGCGCTTGTCGAGCGGAATGGAATGTTCTAAAATCGATCTAAGAGATGCCTACCTGTAACTACCCTTAGTTGAAGAGTCGAAGAAACTGACAGTTGTGAACACGCCGCTAGAACTGCTGACCTACAACAGACTCCCCTTTGGAGTGGCGTCCGAGGTGGCCATCTTCCAGCGTTGTCTGGAACAAGTTACAGCGGGCATTCCGGGATGTGTGAATTGACTGGACGACATTTTGGCCACCGGTAGGTCTACAGCCGAGCGCTTGTAGAATTTAGGAACTCTTCTCTCCTGCCTGCAGGAATGGGGATTTAAAGTAAACAAGGAAGGGTGCGAATTTTTTTAAAGTCAGAAGTACTTAGGGCACATTGTAGATAAACGAGGCATTCTCCCCATGGAAACAAACACTGAAGCTATACAGAGTCTACTAGCATCTGAAGACTTGAAACAACTATCTTTATTTTTAGGTACAATCAATTTAGACACTACATGGAAATGGTCACCAGAATGGCTGCAGCTTGAAGAGTAAAGTTAAGATCGCGGTTAAACTCAAGCTGCTCGGTTTACGATGCTGGCGGTAGACGCGGAGGATTACGGTATTGGAGCAGTCTTATCCCAGAAGATCAACGGCAGACAAGTACCAATAGCTTTTGCCTCGAAAACCCTCAACGTGCACCAGCGCCGATATTCACAAATAGAAAAGGAAGCTTTGGCAGTAATATTTGGGGTACGGAAGTTCAACGCATATTTGTATGGCCGAAAATTTCACATCATCACAGATCACAAGCCCCACGTTTCCCTTTTCAGCGTCGACAGGAAACAGTACGCAAACTCCAGCGTTGGACGTTATACCTAGCTGATTATCACTACAATATCCGGTTTCGTCGGACATCAGAACATGCTAACGCAGACGCCTTGTCACGCCTGCCCTGCGGTCCGGACCTACGATTCGACACCGACGAACAAGTAGACTGCAAATGGACGTTGAAGAAGAGGAACTCCTACATTTGTTTCCGGTAAAGGCGGATGGAATTGCCCAACAAACAGAAAGAGACCCGGAATTCAGACAACTTCTGGAGCTGATCCGAAACGGTTGGAAACGAAATAAGCAAGTTCCTTCAGAGAGTGGTAAATGGACCACGTTCCGGGACCATCTTAAACGGAGTACTTTTACTTACGGAGAAAACACGCGAGTTATGATTCCGCGCTCCCCACGGCAACGCGTTCTTGATAGCCTGCATGGAGGACACTAGGGAATCGTGGCATCTAAACAGCTAGCAAGGAGATACTGTTATTCGCCGGGAATCGATATTGAGCACCTGATCCAGGTCTGTGAACCATGTCAAAATATCCAGAAAGCCCTGCAACCATGGCCCATTGCGACAGGACCTTGGCAGAGAGTACACGCTGATTTTGCTGGACCATTTTTAGATTCAGTGTAACTGATGGTAGTAGACGCCTTTTCTAGTTACCCGTTTATTACAGGAATGCTTACAACTACTATCAGCGCCTTACAACGCATTTTTGTGGCTGAAGGTTTACCAGAATGTATCATTACCGACCCCACAGTTTCGGGCATCAGTATTTCAACAATCCTGTAACCAGAACGGCATCAAACAAATTTCGCGCCGCCTTTCCATCGACAATCTAATAGTCTCGAGGAAAGATTTGTACAAACGTTTAAAACCACCTTGTGTAAAGCCACTGAAGCGGGGACCTCCAAGAGAGAAGCACTGCTGCGCATACTGGCCACCTACCGAACGATGCGTGGCACGAATAACAGGAGCCCGTCAGAGTTACTACACGGACAACGACATAGAACAATATTGTCTCCGTTACAACCCGGAACACCACAACATACTCAAGCAGAAGTTAAGTACATCGCAGGGGATCCGATGTATATACGGTCGTTCAGAGGACATTCCAAGTGGCTGGCGGCAAATATTACAGGTCATCTGGTTACAGTCGCTTGTTTACAGCCTAGGTGAAAGGCCATACAGTAAGAAGACACATCGACCAGATCCGACCTCGGAGAATTCAGGAACCAGCTACGCCCCGGCAACCGCCAAGGACCTCTCTCCTGCAGCCACATATCATAGATTCCTACGTTACAGAGCATTACTGTCCAGCCCCGGTACAGCAATCATCACATACAATGGAACCCGAGGTGACGCAATACATCGAGCCCTTCAAACAAAGACCCTCCCAAGACTTGCCGTGGGGAGATCAGCACACTCCATGAGACGACCCACCAGAAACCGGCACTCAACCCCGCCTCCGGCGCAGTTAATGTCTGCAGATTTTTCAACCCTATCCATAACGATGAACGGGGAGGGTATGGCGTCGCTTCGAAAAGCACGGGCGCGCGAGAGGTTGCGCGCGGGCGCCACGTCTCAGCAGGCGTCAGGCACCAGGGTCTCAGTCAACGGAGAAGCAGCGGCAGACGCCGCTCTATAAAGCAAACGCCCAGGTGAGGAGAGACCAGTGTAAAGACAGCGACGGCAGCCCTGATGACTGCGCTTATTGAGGAACTACCAGTGTGGAGATAGAGGCGACAACCCAGACGACTATGCGAATATCGCGAATGACGACTTGGCATACTGTACTTGTGTATTCTCTGACTATGGACATCAATAAATTTCTTAGCTGAATAATATCACCATTAATTGGACACAACACATTCCCAATCCATAGATATAGATAACGCGAGAATTAAGTTTCATCTGGTCCCTAGAAACCTTTACAAATCCCATTTTAAATAGACAACAGTAAATGGTTCTAAATTCGGATTCAAATTTCCCTCACATTAATCTCTCCTTTGTCAGTCAACGTATACCGAAGAGAGATGAACTGGTTCATTTTCTACGTGGCTGAGGAAGGTTGGAAGTCAAAACTGTTTCGTCCAATA
>NNCF01133521.1:321796-332239 GCA_002313205.1 Laupala kohalensis | reverse complement strand
TATACAGGTTCTCTAGGCTTTGTCTAGGGGCGTGTTTATTGTAACAATAAATCGTGAATTTAGTGTTTTTTCAACTCATGATTTTTTAAACACTATACTCAGAATAATCTATAGTTCGATAGTAACTTGTACATGTAAATTTACAAACATATTGACATTATATATGTATTATAACTCGCAGCTAACTCTTTATCTCATGTAGGAATTTTTGCTGAAATTTTTGAATCCGCCTCTGCCTTAGGGCCCTTGATCGGAATTGATGGGATGGTGCCTTGCTTGCTTCCGGAGAGTAAATTAGTTTATTGTCCTCCACGTGGTCATACGCAGTCTGTACTGTTTTTTGACAATAAATTTATTATGAACATACGACGGTGTCGGACTGGCATGGCCGCGCAGACCAAGACTGAGATACTTTCGCATTGTTGGCGAATTTCTTATCTGTAGCAACTGTTCTTATCCAGGTTGCACACACTAGCAAAGGAACATTAGAGTAAAAAATGTGAATACCAAATGACCATTCATTTTGTGCCCACCAATGGCCGGGAAATTAATGGCCATTTATTTTAAGTGGCCACCAATGGCCGTTTGCCGACAACAGATGCCCACCCCTATGGCCATTATTACTAGAGTAACACATCGAAGATGACGTTCGCGGGGAAGACCAATGGAAGCTTTCATAGCTGTCGTAGTTTCTAAAAGATTTCAGTAGTTTCAGAGTTCGTTATGTATTTCATCTCAGGAAAATTTCCATAAATCGATCATAAGGTTTATTTTTCAAACACAATACATGAGGTTCCCATTCGCGTGTGTAAGAAATACAACATTGTCATAGCTTGCCGTGTTTTCACGAATGAATCTCCAATAACGGAAAGCCTCGAAACAAAATTATTTCATCATGAAACAATGAAAGAGTAATGCTAATGTATTAAGTTGATATTTTGATACTGTAACAAATTTGAGATCAAGAGATTCCTGCGCAAAAATAGGAATAAATGCAATTCCAAACATATTTACAGAGTCTTCTTTTCCCTCCATTTGTACTTATTTTACTCAGTCAAGATTATTATGAATTGGTTAAATATATTTTATATGTGTTGCACTCTAATATCTCACTACGAATGTTAGTATTTTATCCATTTAATAACAAGTATTTTCTTGTTCTTAGGTACTAGTATGACGTTCGTAACCACGTGTCTAGTGGTTTTCGCAAAATTCTGCGTTACAATTTCATTTTACGTAATTTATCTTCAGTGCATGGAGATCTATCCAACATGTGTACGACAGACGGGTACTGCATTGGCTTCATTAGTTGGCAGTGGATTGGCTATAGTAGGACCCTACATTCTCTACTTGGTAAGTCGGGAGCTTACATTGCACCTTGATGTTACTTCTCGAGAAAGATCTAGCATACGTGACTTTTTTATAAAAAGAGTTTACTGTGAGTAATATAACCTTGGACCTCTTCACTGTATTGTTATGGGACTTCTATTTATTCCCTTTTCGGAAGAGACAGCGAAATCCTTTCTTTGGACAGTAGTGATCACATAGTGTGGGAGGGGGGGTGATTGAGTGAGTTTTATTTTATTAAAGTTTTGCCTTTTTCGGCGAGGTTCAGNTTTTTTGGCGAGGTTCAGGTCATAAGGCCTGCACTTCCACTAAACCCTTAGAAAGAGTATTAGGAAGGAGAGGGGTCTACCGCTCAGCGGGATCGTGGAAGCGAAGACGCTACCACCGGTCCAAGATTTTGGGCGCCCTAAACGAATTTATGAGATAAGAACAAATAGTACATTTCGCTGTATTGTGCCACTTGAGCGCTTCCCTCTGAACCCACTTCAGTATGGTAACGATTGTTTCTTTCCAGGGTGAATACAACGTTCGTTACCCACACGCAGTCATGAGCATTCTTGCTCTAACCGGTGCCCTGGCGTGTTCTTTCCTGCCTGAGACACTTCATCAGAAACTTCCCGAAACCTTGGCTGATGCTCATCACTTTGGCCATGACCAGCCCTACTGGCAATTCAACTACAATGCCAAGAGACAGGACGAAGCACCAGAAGCACGACCACTCGCCAAAAAGGAAATCATCTCATAAAGTTGTTTGCTATCCTTCGTTCCTCCTGTACGAGAAATGGAATGTCTTCCAATCGTGATGGGAATTACGACCCCGCAAAGAGCAATCTCGTCGAGACGCGCCCTACGCAGTGTATTTAACGAGAACTTGAAGTTCGGTAAAGAAATGTATGCGTGTTTCCATCTTTTCAATGTTTTACAGAGTACGTGAGTTATTGACACTCTGAGTATATGAAAAAACATAATGGAAAGAAGTTTGTCTCAGTAGTGCGATACACAATCAACTAAATAGAAAATAAATGGACGCCACGTCATGAAAAACGTGCTGACTCAGCGACTCCTGGGCCAGAGTACTCGCGGCGAAAGAATAGTAATGATAGAGGAACCTTAAGACCACATGAAAATCGAGGAGAGAATGACAGCATTGCGAGATTCTCCTAGTTGTAGACACGTCAGCGTTTCACTCGTGTCAGCAGAATCTTAGTGAGTTGACGTTCGGATGCTGCCGCTTACATAAGTCGATTCGTAGAACAAGGAGGCTGCTTGAATGTAGCTTTTCCACCGGATATAACATTTTGTATCGGTGCCGCGCCATGCCGTCCGGTGAAGCTTTGCTAGATCATCCCAGGCAGCAGACATGGGACAACCACGCGCTTTTGCTCCGTTGGTTACAATTCTTCACTATTCTTTCGCTACGGGGACCATACATTACGAATAGAGCATTACAAGGTCACCCTCGATAAATGACTTATGGTATTCTACAGCAAAGCAACCAGCTGATATTGAGCAGGTCCATGTAGCGTTTATTCAGCACTGCTGCTGTGACGTCACGCCCAGCTCTTGTCTATATGGTCGACCGTGTGGATTTGTTATGGAACAGTGGATGGGGAAAAATTTCTCTTCCAGTTAAGAGAACGCGGGGCACACATGAGTGAAAAGCAACATTCAAATATATTACAGATTCGCTCACTCGATTTAACTCCCCAAATTAATTTTCATTTTTTAGAGAAAAAATATAATTTTAAGATCACATCTGATGAAAATAAATGAGTTTGTGAAATGTATGAACTCTAAAGCATTTATGGTTAAATAATTTTTGTCCTCCATGAGATCATATGCAGTTTGTATTTCCTTTTTGAGAATCATTAACTACTTATTAACAATTTCAAGAAAATATTTGAAAATTCCTAGTTTTGGTAATTGGGTTGCACAACTTTTTGACTACCCTCTAGGTATCCTGATGTTTTTGTATAGTAAGCAGCAGTGGCAGATCTAGCATTTTATTGCGGGAGCTGCTGCAGATTTCCAGGACGTCTTGGGATATGCAAAGTTTGGAGTCATTTCATACACATGCATGGCAATATAAGGTTATGTAGGAATAATTTTTTCAACTCAATGCAAGTATGTACCAAATATAATTTATTTTTATATTAAAAAGAGAAAAAAATCATTCAGTGTCTTAAGTCTCCCTTAATCCACTACTAGTAAGCAGTGAAATGTTTAGGTCTGAGAAATAAATAAGACAAACAGGCATTTGTCATGTCATCAAAGTATTATTGATGTATCATCAGTAGTATTACAGAACAGAAATGGGGTAAAGAGGCAAAAATCATTCTGAAACACTGATATAAATAATTTCTTAAATTTTCAAAGAAAACATAACCTTCAGAATATGGTCCCAAATATATCCTGATTTTAAAGAACAAGCTCCTAATAATCTGAGAACCATCATGTGAAACAAAATTTTTTGTCTTTGCCTTAAAAAAAATTTCTTGAAAATTCTGCTGCACCTGAAAATTGGCCCCTCAGGGCATGAAATATCACCTTAATTTGAATAAACAATTCCTAACTTGTACACCAAATTACTCCAAAATTTTAATAATATTCAAGCAAAAAAAAAGTTAGACTGAACTAAATTATATGCTTGTAAGTTTTTATTTTAATATTATAGCTAATATTTTGAAATCTACCTAGCTTCCTAAAATATTTGGGTATTACTATACAGAGTATATTTCCTCTTCAAATTTAAGCAGTATTCAGAAAAAATTGTACCCCAATAAGACAACTTATCTCCCACAAACTGTACAACCTCAAAACTTTTGGATCATTATTTTGCAATTCTGGTTTTTTAAGAAAAAATATTTAAGCTGCAATAATTAGAGTGAAGGAGAAAATAGTCTTAAGGGTAGTGCACTTGTCCACAAGTTTAATCATCTAAGATCATTCAAAATATTTACTTCGATAACGACAAGATATTTTTTTTATTTTGAAAACATTTCACAAGCTTACAAAATCACTGATTCCCAAATTAAGAACAATATAAGCATACAACACAAGGAATAGGATAATGTGAATGCACAATCTGCACTCATTCAGCTCACTTTTAGTTTTTTCAATCATTTTAATTTGGGAGGAAGTTTTATCATAGGATTTACAACCCATCAAAATCTCAGAACATTCTGAAGAACTTGATGAAAATAAAGAACTGAACGTTCAGATAGTAACAATGTTTTATAAGCCACATCAAAGAACATCATTGACACTACACCGCTTTCTTATAAAAAGTAAACCTATAAAATCAACACATAACGTACATGTGGTCGAATTCTAGAATATTATTATAATCTTAATAAATATACAGGGCTTTGAAACAAAAATATCAAAGTTCATTTTCAAACAATGGTCTGAAGTATTTTTACCTTTAAGTCCTTGACTTGCATGTTATATCAAGAGAATAAAAATATTGGTGACATCCCATATCTGAGATTGTTCAGGATATTTACAGGAAATGTTTCAAATAAAATTCTAAAATTTACTAAATTGTCTGATAGTAAAGAATTGAGTGTAAAAACAAGAGAAAAGTTATGATAGAAGTCCTTTTTACTGAAGTCAATGCAAGCACAATCCAACAAAAAATGTTGACCACAGTACTTGGAAAACCAAACAAACCACATCTGATGGCAGTCAAGTGAAGAATTTCACAAAGAAAGGGGTCATTAGGGTCAATTTAAGTGAAAGTGCACCCCAGCCAAAAAAACTTCCCATCCAGGACGATAAACTTCAAGAATAAGAACTTTGCAACAAACACAAGTTGTAAGAAAAAGTGGGATAGTTTGTATGTTAGAAAATAAATAAATACATATTCAATAATATCACAGCAAAACTTAAAAGTATTCCAATAATAATTTCAAATCTTTATAAATTAATGAAATTCATAGAATTTCAAAAAAATCCTGTTTGACTCAAATAATTTGTATTGAACAATGTTCCTTTAAATACATTCAAAGTCAAGAATGATTTTCCTTTCATATCACCGGTCACAATTATATCGAACGGATCTCTCATTACAATATCACTTATCAGAAATGGCAATGAATATGACAAACACTTACTGAGGACCAATCCTGTCACCTGTTGAGCAAGAGTCAAGAACAACAGTGATGTGAAAAGCTCATATTATCAGTAAACAGAGGCATGCAAATTTATGTGAGCCATTTTGAACTGACGATCAGATAACAGATACCAAGAGTGCTTGAATATTTGCGACACTTCTTTCTCTGTGGACTCGTATGAACAAGAAGCAGCCCTTAGCCATTGATAAAATTCTGCACTCCATTCTGGGCTCCACGGCCAGTCACATCTCAGTATCACAGCATTACGTCGAACGTACAAGTAACGTAAATTACGAGCTGTGTGAGCCAGGAGAAGGACAGTTGCTGTAGAAACCCGTTCACGAACCACCTGAAAGATATTAAGTAAACAGAAAATATTTTCAATAAAGTAAACAAGCAAGAATTAAAAGGGAAATTTTATAAATAAAAAAAAAATTAAAAACTTCACAAACAAAGAAATGTTTTAAACAATTTTATATATGCAAATAGTCTTCCCTAAAATGTATATATTTGATTATTTTGCATAATCTTTCACAAATCATTTGGAAGATCTCCAACATTTGATTCTAACAGAAGACAGGAAGGAAACAATAGAGGATAATAATACGAATAAAGTAAAGAACAGTTATGAAAAACCGTATCCCAATTTTTGTCCAACAAGTTGTAGCTATCCAAATTTTGCCCCCTGGAATACATACCTCATTATTATCAATTTAGACAACTATTCAGATAGTAGGCCCAACTTTGTGGAAAAATAATTTTATAACTCTTCTAAGTTTTCATAAGTGTGTTTCAAACAAAGAATTTCTGCTTCTTTTTTCATCTTTTTGACTTGTAAAAAGGTCTACATACTTAATTTATCAATTGCATGGAAATAAAACACCAAAAAGATAAGACATCTGTTGAATAATAATAATAATATGGAACATTAAAACTTAACAAGACAAACAATTCTATATATAAACAAGATTCTCCTGAACATCTACTCATCTTTGAAGTCAAAGCCAACTTTTAATAACATAATATTACACAACATAAAATTACACACATTCAAGCTACAATGAGTTAAGAATATAAGAATAAAAAGAATATAAGAATCTTTTTCCTAGTAGAAAAATTATTAGTCTAAACAGAACTGTTCAATAAATTTAATGACCATTATCAGTATCACATCATATTTTCTTGTAACTCATTACTTTGGGAATTAGGAATGTTATTTAAATGCAATTAATATGAAACAATCTAAAAAACACACAAAAACAAACAACATTGACCAATACCAAAAATTACTAATTCTAGGAAACATGCTGTTACCTCATTTCGTGAAGTCACACATGGTCATGAGAGAAAACCAGCATTAAGTAATCTGTACATTCTCTTGAGTTAATTCATGCACAAATAGTTAGTCCACTTTATTATCCAGGATCAGCAACATGTACCAGAGTATGCAAGTATGGACACTGTCGACACAATAGTAGCAAGAGACTATCCACTCGTTCGTGAAATGATTTTGGCTGATGATACCGTGGTAAAGACTTGTGGCCATAAACCCATAAATCTGCTCGGTACAAATCAATTGCTGTTAAAATAGACTGTGAAGTCAGCTATAAGAAAAAATGAGAAAATTAATTTGCAATCGTTTTATTCTCAACTATTGAGCATACAAACATCACACATACTTTGAAATGAGGAGAGTCATACAAGATAGACCGTACAGGAGCTTTATCTTGCCATACCACATCACGATTCCGAATATTTTCCATAGAGAAATGAACGCAAAGGCAAGGATTATTCAGTCGACACTGGTGCCAAGCTTTGGCAGACAAAGTTCGGAGAAATTCCACATCTGTTGGGGTGTATTTATTCTGAATTATGTGAAGGTGTCGTAACTTGGTATAACCAAGCAACTGAAGTAAATCTTCACCCATGTTCTGAGGACTAATGTAAAGAACCTACAATAAGAAAACAAATTATACACAAGAGAAAATCTCCTTTTAACTTCTTTATTACTAAACTAGAAATATTGTGTTTCTTACCTGTAAATTAAGAAAGACTCCAACATGCAACAGCTGGTAAGGAATTTTTGTGGTATTTACAACAATTAAATTTTTTAATGTAAGACCACAAAACATACAGACTTCATCGAGTAAATGTTGGGCATCGATGGGTTCTAGCATCAAATCAATTAACTGGAGAGAGCGAAGAGACGTAAGATTTCCCATTAAACGTTTCAGAGCTTCCAATAGTCTCCCTGAGAAATCACACGAGAGAATAGTACACTCCCACAGTTCACACAGCTATACAAAATTAATGTAGAGTGTACAAAAATAATGGGGGGAAATATGGAAATTTTTAAGGTAAAAAATGAAACAGAAGAATACACTTAAGTTTGAGTTCACATCTTTGTTTTAAAAGGATTCATTTTGTTCCATTCATTGGAAAATATTTTTACTATGCAAGTACTGTATACTATAAAAGTTAAAAACTATTCAAACTTCAGATTTGAATAATTAATTTAGATTAAACAATAAATAGAAAGATATGAATACACAATGAAATGAATTGATTGATTATTCATACCACAGATGAAAACAATACAGATCTTGTTGTGGTTAGTTGTATATCAATTTGTTATGAGAAAAAAACAAAACACAATGAATAAAAGTGGTTTCACAATAAAATAAATACTGGGGAAAAAATGAGAACAGTGACAGGAACATTTACTTCCAAAACCAATTCTGGGTAAATAATGCACATGGAATATGTGGTCAACATCACTATATTAATATTTTATTCCATGAACTCTGTAGAGTAATTCTCAATAATTATTAAACGTTTTATCGTTCTATTAACCATTTAACAAATTCACTGCTTCATTTTAGCTAGGGATATTGTTTCTATACATATCTATTCTTAATAAAAATTACAAAACCTTCTGAGTGTGGTAAAATAACCAAGAAATTTGGACTCCGCTTCAGCTTCAGTGATTTCCTCTGATTTTTTTATTTTTTATTTTAGGCATTATTTGATGAGTTTCTGAAAACGACTTAGCATGAGCAAACAATTATTTATGAAGTTATGGCCAAAATACATGAGCGCGTAATGCAATTTTCAGTTATTTCTATCACAAAAAATAAATTACTTCACTACAAAATGATTCTCCAAAAAGAACACTGATGCAATAATAATAAATAACAAAATTACCGCACAACTAAGCAACCTACAGTAATTCACAGACTCACTGAAAATCACTATGAAATCTATTTTAAATACTCCACACATCACCCTAAAAATATTATTCTAATTAATAGTACTTGAATGGTAAAAATAGTATTCAAATTAAACTCTCCATGAAAAGATCAAAGTTTTGAGTAAATAAATTTTAAAATTTTTTTAACACAAATGTTAAATTTTAATGAAGAATTATCATAATTGGGATACATCATACGAAATGTTTTAGGGAGTCAAACTTGCGTTATATTATGAAGCCAAAATTATTGAAAATAAATTTTAAAGCATTGAAGCATTTTAGGACACTGACATTAAAAATAACCACCTCATCCGTAGAAATATTTCTATTACAGAAGAAAATGAAACTAAGCATTGAAATATATCTCAGAACCATGACATGATAAGAACAGGTGTTCAAAAACTTATCGTAACTGGCAAAGAATGTCCTGCATACTATTCATAAAAGAGACATCCCACGAGAAACAACAAAATCTTTAGACATTCAAATAATATTCTTTACAAAGAAACAAACTCTTTGGCCAATCCCCAGTACTAATACTCTCAAATTACGCACCTCCAGTGCCATAAATGCGAGCATGTTCTTCTTGGGCAGCCATATTACATGGAAATGTAAATTTGAGACTTCTTATTTTAGGTCCTACAACTAAATGTTCAGCATCTGTCCTTTCAGCAAAAAATGAAAGCATATTCATAAATTCATAAAGGTTGAAGAAATTCATCATTGGCTCAAAAATCAAGTTTCTGAATTTAGGACCAACAGCAATGAAACACATTTGTGTTCGGTAATGGTCCAAAACATGCTGAAATAAAAGTCTTCATTACTAAACAAAAAGATGCATAATTAATACATAACAATATTCACACAGCAGTACCTGCCAACCATAATAATAATTGAATTTCCTCCGAGTCAGGGTATCGTCTTCTAAAATAAATGTACCCCATGCTTTCTGCAAATGAAAAGCTCTGTACCAAGAACGACATACCATAGAAGCATAATATCTCTGACGAATAGACAAATATGAAAAAATTTCTTCCAACAGAATGTCAGGTAGATCGCACCAGTGACTGTATTCCCACGTTTCTTCTCCATCGTTAACATCATCTTCACCATCTATATAAATAGCTGAAAATAAAAAGATGCTATCTAATATCGAGTGAATAGCTTGAAACAGATTTATTTCGGAGCAAGGCGAAAACAATCCTTAGTTCTGCAGAACAAAAAGAACACACCTTCTTCGTTCCGATCAACTTTCCACACTGCTTTCATCATATTTGCAGAGAAATGTCAATCAATACACGGTATCTAATTGCCAGAAACTGAAAAAATATAATTCTAACCCTAACAACTTTCAACTTCCTTCAACGAGGTATCGAGACTTGCCGGCGTATCATTTTTCATTAACACAGAATAATAAGCTTTCAATTACATGCGGTAGAAATTCCTTTTCTCGATTAGATTGAACTTCTCGAGAAAATTCGAAGTCACATCGATACATATGTGATGAGCTCTAATCAAATTAAGATCGGTGAAGTGCCGGGAAAATTAACCTGCGAATATAGTCCACAGCAGAAGACAGGTCCTGTCTGGTCCTGTCCATTTCCAATCAGCTGTGCACAGCTGTGTCTGTCAGTATCTCCAGTGCAAGGTCATCTCCACAGACTATATACTATGTCGTCTCACAGCAATGCACATCAACGTGTCTGCGACAGATGGTTCAGTATCAAAATA
>NNCF01133521.1:300607-321744 GCA_002313205.1 Laupala kohalensis | reverse complement strand
ACGATTTATTGTTACAATAGACCCGCCCCTAGACAAAGCCTAGAGAACCTGTATGATAAATCCGCCTCTACCCGAAGGAAAACCGGAGAAAAACCCGGGCCAGGATGGGGTTATATTAATGTAGGTGAATTAAATTAATGTAGGTGAAGTTAGTAAAGTTTTTTGTCACATACTTCCCATATATTTTATTTTATCAATGGGCAACCCTTCTTTGACATTAATTTGACTTCAGTTACTTCATTTTAAAAAATTGATAGTAGGTCATCAATGCTTGTTTCACACTCAAGTAAGCTAATAAGAATCATTAATAGTGGACCAAAATGTTGTATTGTGAAGGGACTTTCTCATCTTTGTATTTCCTTTGATGAGACAAATTTGGTATTATTCATTAAACTTTATATTTCTTTTACTAATTAGTTCTATTCTTGCTTCCGGAGAGTAAATTAGTTTTTTTTCCTCCACGTGGTCATACGCAGTTTGTACTGTTTTTTGACAATAAATTTATTATTATTATTATTACTTCTGATTGTGATACACAACTAAATTTGTCAGAAAATATATGTTTCATGTAAATTCACGTATTAAGATGTAATCCAAATAACTATTAAGCAGTACTGACAAGTGTAGTTTTTCAAGGAAATCTAGTTATTCTTGCAGAAATGAATGTTTAGCAGGCTGTACTATCACTGCTAATATTTCATTTCTTCTATTTTTGAACTATTATTGTTGATCAATATGTAAATAAACTTACAATAATGAGTATTGCTGGGTTATACATGCCATTGTTTGTACGAAACAACTTTTAACAAAAGTTTTAAGACTCTTTCAAGTCTCATTAATATGGCATTACCTTCACTGAAACTAATCCTGTCTTATGATTTCCTATTTCAAATTCACGGAATTCGAAAGGTATGGAAATAAGATTTTATGCATTCCAATTTTAGATACTTAAAAATGAACCAAAAATCATTCATGAACTGTGGCACTTTACTGGACCTTTGACACATGAGCAACATTTTCTTCTTTTATCAAAACTATTTGATCCCACCAAAATGAGACAATCTTAAAATATGTTGACACAATCATGCAAATTTTGTTTGAAAGTTCATGTTTTGGATAGAATATCTTAACTAGAACTAACAAATCTGAATCAAAAAAATTTGGAATCATCACATAACTATACTTTTAATAAACTTATTGCATTATGTAGTCAAGGTTGATTCAAAGATATCAAGTCTGCCAGAAATAATCTTTTTATCTTCCGGGCCTTACATGTGCATCTTGGAAGGTGGGTATATACTTCAAAGCTTTGAAAGACAGAGACTAGTATGCCTGTATTATTCCAGTTACTCTGCAAATTTCCAGGACATGTATCCATTAAAACTGCATAATTTAGTTAAACTTTAAGACTTATAATAATTGAAATGTTTTTTTACACATCTTCTCTATTTCGGTTGGAAGCAGACTGACATCCCAACCCCCATTCTTCAGCTACTTGTTCCTCAATATCCACTACTGAAACTATCTGTTGGTGGCTGAATGCATATCCCATCAAATTTTTCTCTGACTTAAAAGTTAATGTTTGTTAAGATATGAAAAATAACCTCATAATGTTATTTATGATGTGAAGACTTTACTGTGTAATTCCCCAAGAATCACACTTTGTTTTAAAATTAATGCAGTTTGACCTTATTTTTCATAGAATACTTTATCCTGTCATAGACATTGAATACAAAATACAGTACGAAGACATTATCTATTAAACAGTACAGTTATTAGTGATAGAATATGATTAAAGGGAAAATGTGATTAAATGGATGGTAGGAGCTTGTGAAATACGAAATCATGCAACACATCATGTCGACAGTCCTAAAGCTTGAAGAAATAGTTTATTAATCAATATAAACATAAACCAAGTTCGTACTTCCACAAATTCTGTTTTGTAGCATCAGTTACATTATATACAAGAAAAGACAATTCGAAGAGATACAAATTTCAGACAACAAAATACAAATTTGACAACTTACTGGTTCTCTCTAATTGTTAGATACAACATATTCTTTCGTAAAGCAGCAACATAAATTCTAAAAACACTAAGAACATTCATCTCTGAAATTCAGAATCACAGTTAGATAAAAGGATATTTGCGAGTAGTGCAAAATAACTACATTCATCGTGGCTTCATTCTCACAAAAATACATGCAAAAAGTTTGTATAAGTAATAATACTTATGCCCTACATTCAACTTTACTCAAATTTTGAGTAACCAGGTATAAGTCGACCTCTCTTAACCATTTTCTCGATCTTGTGAGACTTCCTCTGTTTCTGTTTCTCCTTAATATTGGCTTCTCGCTTTTCCTGTTTTTGTCGCATTTTCTCTTCCACCTTCTTATCCCGTTCTGCCCATTCTCTTTGGCTCTTCTTTTTCATGCGCTTTTTATTTTTCATTGCCTTATTTAGCAGCTTTGGGTCATCTTTAACCTTGATTCCTTGGGCTCTATTAAGAGCAGATTTCCAGGCTTGCTGACTCTTAATGCTGGTAGCTTTCTCTACATTACCAGATTCTTTTAATTTCTCAATAACTTCATTCTGTTTCTCCAACATCTTAAGTAATATTCGAGGATTTTTCACTCCTTTGCTTTTCTTCAGTTTGGGTTCATCAGCAACATTTTCGACAAAATCAAATTTACTGTAAACCATGTGGCCATCTTTATTAAATTGGGGACCTGAAGTAGGTTGGCTATCCGATATAGTAGGCTCACTGGATGGTTTCACATAGTTTTTAGGTAAGGGAGGTTTTACATCGTTTTTAGGTAAGGGTGATTTTACATTGTTTTTAGGTAAGGGTGATTTTACATTGTTTTTAGGTAAGGGTGATTTTACATTGTTTTTAGGTAAGGGTGGTTTTACATCGTTTTTAGGCTGCTTACTAACTTTAATCAAATTTTTCTTTATCTTTCTGGCATTTTTCTTCTTATTTTTATCTATTTTATTCTTTACATTTTTCTTAAGTCGTCGATCCTTAACCCCTAACCTCTTTCCTGAAAATAGAAAGGAAACTTATTTTAAAACGAGTGACCTTCAAACATGACAATTACCACTACTTGGGAAGCAAAAAAAAAGTAAACCACTAATCAGGCAAAACAAAATGCAGTCAAATTACACAATACTTTTTATCTAAAAAATACAATGAATAAGACATAAATAATTCTTATTTCTTTATAATTTTACAATAATTTAATGCTAATTCAAAAAATTATTAGACAAGTATAAAAGTTTTAAATTTAAAAAATCCTACCGAAATTTGGTCAGATACTACACCTGTATGTTGCAGATAAGGATAGTGAACTAGCTCCAACTTTGGCACATGACTGAAGCTAGTTCAACTTTCAAGGGAAAAAAATGTAAACATGGTTTACCTTTCCATTCTTGCAACTTCCTTTGAAGATCCTCCAGACTGGTTGCCCGCTTCTCTGTGCCGAACATGCGACCTGAAAACAACAAAAAATTCTTCAGTTGTAAGAGTATTTTCCAAAAACAAGTTTTATTTCCCTTTTGTATTTTAATACTGAAGTATTGGTACAATGTGAAAAGTATTTCTAATACAAAACTGTGATATGAAAAGAATAATATTCCTAAAATAAATTATACAAAGAGAATGCCACGTAAAAAATTACGACAAAACAAAAATTTCATGATTTAAGAACAAAGACTAATGAAAAGAAGTTCACAAGGTTACATCAAAGAACCGTTTAATTTAAATAATGTTCTTTTCAGTACATTTATGTCCTACAATACCTATCGCATATTGCACATTTATAGTCCAGCATCATAAATTATAATGGAAGATGTAATACAATGTAAGATACATTATCATGGTAGTATATGACGTAAGTCCCATGAATATGGCTTAGAAGTTTCTTGTCATAAAGTACAAAGTTGAAGTGAATTTAATACGTAGAAAGTTGTTATGTATCAACAACAGTATTTACACAATACTAGCATACTACAGAGCATGGCCTGTTTTTGATCAAGATAAGTAAAAGTCCAATGACTCAATGATATTGCCCTTGCAATAGCTATAACAATAGCTTGCTTCCGGAGAGTAAATTAGTTTATTGTCCTCCACGTGGTCATACGCAGTTTGTACTGCTTTCTTAACAATAAATTTATTGCTATGTATCTCCTAAAGGCGCCAATAATCTATTCCAAGCTCAATATTATATACTCCTAATTTTATATATAACATACTCTTAAAGTGCTCTAGCCTGTCCCAGGCCTCTAAGACATCAATGTTTATTTTGTTTGTACATAATGTTTACACACTATTTGAATGCTTTGAGACATTAATAGTGTGATTACAAGAGTCACTGAGAAAGAAATTTCTTAGATTTATGAGAATAAATCTTGTAAATTACAGTTAATTTGAGTACTGACTGTATACTGCAAAAACGTGATGTGCATCAGCTCCACAGACTCAGTAACTCTAATGACATAATGTATTAATTTGATCATATAGGTCTCCACAACTGGTGGTATATACTTCAACAATTAAGCATACACAGAATTAAATCAACCAACAGCTCTGAACCAGAAGTTTAAAAGAAAATACAACCCTTTATAACTAATTGAAGCACACAAATCTGTCTTCAGTTACCAATATAGTTACTTTAATACAATGGATTAATCAGCAAGTTTCGAAAAGGAATTACATACTACTTAAATTTATTAAATGAAAGAGAAAATAAAAATTATAAACTTCATAATGTAAAACTATCAGTATAATAGTAAGGAAAAACAATACCTGGTTTACTATTCTCAGCAGCATTCTTAGGACGAGGTACTGAAATTAACCAAAAATTATGTTAAATAAGAAATCTGATGCACTTGAGTTATTAAACTTAATTTCTGTCCAAGTCAAGATCATAATATATACCTGACAAATACAACCCTGGTAAAGTTCTGCAAAGATCAATTATGAATTTATTTTCCTCCTGAAGGCGCTTAGTAATATTTTTCTTATCGAAAGATACTTTCTTTTCTTCCATGATTGCTTATTCAAATCCAAAGAACACAAACAATATTTCTACTACACAGATTATTAGCAACACATTCAACTAAATAATCAATAATCAAGAAATCCAAAAGAAATAATTGCCCGACAAACTACCTATATGAAAAGAAAATTCACAGAATAAAGTGTATTAGCTAGCACAATATTGTTCTTCATCTTCACGTGTAGAGATAGGTATTCAGTATGTATTTGTGATTATTCGATATACGCTTGACACGCTGATACACGCTTCGAGCTGATTCGAGCATCGGCACTCTTGATCGATATATCACAGTACTTTCAGCATATGATCGATAATTTTGCGAGGCGGGATTTGAGAGTTCATATTTTTAACGAAGTTAACGAATTTTATTTATGGTTATCAACAAAAACTAGGATTAAACACATCTACAATAATATTGTACATTGAAGTTAATTCTCTGAAATTTTAAACATTGGGGTACATGAGTCAAGCTAGCTTGTGAAATAATTCTTATATCTTTAGAAGTGTATGGAAATTTGTATCTATTATTTCTACCGTCTCTGCATCTCAATATCCAGACTTGATATCACTAGATTAGATGCACCAGATTTTTTATTAAAATATTATTCGTCGTAGTCCAGGTGAGGTCACATGGACTAGATCCACTAGACTCGCTCAGCATCCTTGTGTCAATTTAATGATGACAGCTTCTCTCCTCTACACTTCTCCTGCTAGAAGTGATAATAGAGTAGAACATCGACGTTTTTTCCTACAAAATCTTATTCACTGCCATCAACTAATGTTCGTTCATAACAGGTTCATACGTAGTGTACTGTTTTGGAGACAATCGCCATTAGCTCCAGGAGAGGATAATGGGATAAATTTACATTTTGTAAATTAGTCTGAGTTGGGAACCCTGGGAAGGATTCTCTGTGGCGGAGGTTAGGTTAAAAGATTTTTATCTTCTTGTTAAGTGGGAGTTGTAGATGATAACCTCGAGATTATTACGTACTGCAAAGAATGGAGAAAGTGGGATGACGGATGAAATGGTTTTATTATTCTGATAACTGATTACATCATACCATTCCTTTTTTGTTTATTTGTGTTTTTGATGTTAAGTCCGATTTTTCTTGCATTCGATGACTTTGCTCTTTGAAAGATCTTAAAATTCGTATGAATTGTCATTGTGAACTGTAATTAATTAAATTCTTCTGTGGTTTCGATTTTTGAGAATTGTCATATCCTTGAAGAGTATTTTTCAATAACTTTCTTAATTATGTATGTTAATATTCTTTCTGCCACACTGCTTATTTGCACACTTGAATTTTAAGTGAATCTTGAATTGTTTCTCTCATATTAGTAATACATTGTAATTAATTTGGTCAAAGCATGAAAATGGTTTGGAACATAGCTAAAATTTTGGTTAAGGGTGGTGTATTAACTGGTGTTGGGTTAGGGGGTTGGTTAGCTGGAACGTTTAATGAAAGGAATCAAAAGGATAACGGACTTGATAGCAACAGTATATCCCTACAAGCCATGCCAGCTCTTCCAGTGTTTGGAACAGTATCAGCTGCTTCGCCCTTTGAAAGTCCTCGTGCCCTTGTACCTGCTAGCACAGATTTGGATCTTAGGCCAACTTCCACTACTCGTGTCTCACAGGTAATATATTGGGGTATATGGGAGTGTGACAGTACATTCATGCTGTTTCTGTTGTAGATTATGAAATTTGGTTTTCCTGGCCTGGATAATGTGAGATCATTTGATGATTATGTTTTATCCTATGATAGACGTAATCGTGTGGCTCATTGGGTATTTGAACACTTGACAGCTGACAGTGTGAGACATAATCATGATGTTGACAGATCTAAATGTCAGTTTACTGAAGACAAATCCATTCACCCCTACTTTAGGTAATATTAAAGGAGAGTTTCAGAAATAATTTTGTGGCTAAAATATGTTCTATTACTTGGAGAATAATTCTTGTATTTGAAGATCCATGAATTCAGACTACAAAGGCAGTGGATTCGATCGTGGTCACATGGCTGCTGCAGGCAATCACAAGTCCTGCCAGAAAGATATTGAACAAACTTTTTTGCTATCGAATATGGCTCCTCAAGTTGGAGAGGGATTTAATCGCCATGCATGGAACCATTTGGAGAAGCATGTTCGAAAGCTTACTAAAATCTATTCTAATGTGTATGTCTGTACTGGGCCTTTGTATTTACCAAGGTGAGATAATTATTAAGTCTAGCTCTCAATATAATTAATTTTTGTTTTCACTAAACAAGTCTTAAAACGAATAGTGGCATTTACGATTGCTTATGAAAGTTGTAACTTACTACCATTAGAATTTGATATTTTGTGCTCTCTGATGTATTTATCAAAACTTATGATGTTTCCAAACTGGAATTTGATTTATAAAATTTCTTCCTTTATATTCAAAGGAAAGAAGCTGATGGTAAAACATATGTAAAATACCAAGTTATTGGTACAAATTCTGTTGCTGTCCCAACACATTTTTTCAAAGTGGTTGTGGGAGAAAAGAATGATAATACATTGGAAATGGAGGCTTATGTAATGCCTAATCAACGTATTCCTGAAGAAACACCTCTGCACATGTATCAGGTAATTACTTATAATTCATTTAAATGGTGACCTTAAGCAATCTTGTGTACCAGGTGTGTAAATATGAAACCGGAATTTGCCCATGGGTGGCTGTCAATATAGTTACCTTCAAACTGCACCATTGGTACCATTTTATTTCTTTGACAACTGACAACAATACTCACAACTCACAACAATACAAGTTTCATATAACAGCATAGTTTTTAATAGTGTAGAACATGTCGAGTTTTGTGCCTACAAACTACGATTTGCTGAAAGCATTGATTTTCTGTTACTATTGAAAGAAAAATGCAGAATCGCATTGAATGCTTGCCAAAGCTTATGGTGAACATAATAATAATACATTCCATTATTCTTAATGGCGAGTCCCACACATGGTGAGAGTCATGTTGGTTTTCCCTAGCGTGTAACTGCATTTTCCCTACCTGTACAAGTTTTTAGGGCTCCAATGACCTTTGATGTCGATGAACCGTAAAGCCCTACAAAAAAAAATCACTTCACTTAATCCTACAACATCCATTCTGTAATTTTTCATCTCTGTAACCACTTGTGTTAATCCTCCCTTCTGAAGCAATGTTCTCACATTCCATTGTCCAAAGAGCGTCTGTTGTTTTGTGCATTTGTTCGTCATCAGATAATTCAGCCGGTTATTTCTTGTTGATTTCTTCTGAATATTTTAAGATTTCGAGGTCTACAGGTTATTAGCCCTTAGCCCTCAAAGTCTGCTACTTGAGGCTGCAGACCGCCTAGGCTTCTTAGGCCTGAGAGTAGACATTTCCTCCTACCCAGGTGCTAGAGTTATCCCACCCATATTCAGATGCCAGAGCCTCGTTAGTGCTAACAGGGCCCACCACTTGAAGGTGAGGATGACATTTGGGGAGGAGAGGTTATATTAGCTCTCTGTGTGTGTCACATGGACCGCTACAGTGAGCATGCTCTTGGTAAATTAGTGCTTTGAGTGGTTTAAGAAATTCAAAAGTTGCGATTTTGACGTGAGAAATGAAGAAAGTGGAAGATGGCCGAAAAAGTTTGAAGACAGTGAATTGCAAGCATTGTTGGATGAGGATGACGCTCAAACCCAACAAGAACTCGTGGACCAATTAAATGTAACACAAGAATCCGTCTTCATATGTTTGAAAACCGTGGGAAAGATCCGGAAGGTGGGAAAATGGGTTCCACATGAATTGAATGAAAGGCAGCAAGAAAACCGAAAAAACACTTGAGAAATGCTGTTTGCCAGGTACAAAAGAAAGTCATTTCTCCATCGAATTGTGACAGGTGATGAAAAGTTGATATATTTCAAGATTCCTGGACGTCAAAGATCATGGGTAACTCTAGGCGAACCATCAACATCGATTACAAGGCCAAATCGCGATGGGAAGAAAACAATGCTCTGCGTTTGGTGGGATCAGAAGGGTGTGATCTATTATGAGTTGCTAAAACCTGGCGAAACTGTTAATACATAAAGGGGGTGAGCTGGTTGGTCCTCGTCCTATCCCTGGATAGCTTGATAGCGAACTGAACGCCAGCATTTGCTTCTCAAATAAGTCCCGTGATATGCCACAAAAAGATTATCGCCCTTCTCAGGGTTTGTCATGAGTTTTAGCCTCAAAACAAGAACATCCGGACAGATTGAAAGTTCTATTATGGGGAAACTATCACAAACAAAGAATAAAAGATATTCGGCTACTTTTAAATTTAGACAAAGACCTACAAATGAGGAAGCGTGGAAAAAACAAAATGGGATGAGTTGAAATTTGGTGCCCTACTAGAACAAAAGTAGAATGTCTTTTCAAACGCCTAGTAGGAGAAGCAAGAAAGAAAGACGGGCACATTTCCAACGGACAATCATTCAAGGAGAGGATGAAAAAAGCTATTCTAAAGGCCAAGAGAAACGCATGGAAAGAATTTGTTAACACCATAAATGAGAACACTCCTAGTTCCACAGTATGGAAAATGTTTCACGCAATTGAGGGCAAGACAGGACCCAAGATCCAACTAATAAAAACAGAGGAAGGCGAATGGATAGAGGAGGCTGCCAAAAAATCTGAAGCATTTACCTCTTACTACAGTAGCAGAGCAGGAAACACGGTCGGCTGGCCTGTTACATTAACGGTAAAAGAGATAGAGCTGTCTACCAGGTTTGAACTCCTATACCTTGCCGAGGATAATGGAAATGTCCCCTTTACAATGATTGAACTGAAACAGGGAATTAAAAAACTTAAAAGAACTGCCCCAGGACAGGATAATATTCACAATGACATGCTAAAGCATTGTTTGCCTCATCTTCTCACCAAAATACTAAAACTCTATAATTTAATTTGGGAAATTGGAAACATCCTGCATCATGGAAAACATCTCTGATTATACCTCTACCAAAACCAGGGAAGGATTCCAGTTTAATTACTTCATACAGACCAATAGCGCTTACTTCATGCCTTGGCAAATTGATGGAAAGAATGGTCAACAACCAGCTAACTTGGAGGCTGGAAAAATATAACCTTCTAAACAGCAAACAATTTGGCTTCAGAAAACAACTTAGAACAAAAGACGCTTTGCTCTATCTTACCAACAAAATATATGAGGGATACAAGGCAAGTAAATCGACAGTTGCAGTATTGCTGGACTTCGAAGCTGCATTCGATAAAACGCCACATAAAACTATACTACTGCAGTGCATGAAACTCGGAATTCGGGGCTAACTCCTTAAATACCTAGCAAATTTTCTTAGCAAAAGACTTATACAAACAGAAGTAAATGGAGCATTATCACAACTGGCAAAATTGGAAAACGGTGTAGTACGAGGATCTATAATCAGTCCAACACTCTTCAATATAGCCCTGCACGACTTATGTGACACTCTTACAAGATGAGTCGACTATGTGATATTCGCTGACGATATTACTCTATTCGCTATTGATAAATCACCAGACAGGGCATGTGAACAACTGCAAGAGGCATTACAAGCGATAACCAAATGGAGTCCCTTAAAATTTCGTCAACAAAAACAGAATGTGCATTTTTCACAAGATGAAATACACTCAAGAATTATGAGCCAAAATTACAAATTGAATACCGGGAATTAAAATTCAATGAATGTCCTAAACTATTAGGAGTTCTTTTAGATCAGAAACTACGATGGAAAAAACACATAGAAGAAACTAAAAATCTATGCAACAAAAGACTAAACGCCATCAAAGCAGTTGCTAGCAGAAACTGGGGAGCTGACACATCAACACTTAAAATGTTTTACTCCTCATTTGTACGTTCTAAAATAATGTATTGTAGTGAAGTTTGGGGATCAGCATCAGCAATGCACATAAAAAAATTACAACAGATACAATTAGCAGCACTTAGAATTATACTTGGATGCCCGAGCACCACGCCGATTGCAGCGATGGAAATAGAAGCATGTCTGAAACCAGTGGATCTGCTCATAAAGAAACAAATCATGACCAAATGGATTAAAATCAAGACTCTCCCATCCAAGCATCAGATTGCAAAATGGTTCTTTTTGCTGATGACACTAATCTACTATATAAACTCGCCAATGCTCAAAAAGTTTTATCTAACCTTTCGACTTGGTTCCATGCAAATTGTCTCATTGTAAACACTGACAAAACAGTCTCTATGTCATTTCACAATAGTAATACAAAATCTTTACCCCATGTTTCTCTTTCTTTAAACGGAAGACAATTAAAAACTGTTACGAATACAAAATTCTTAGGTCTCCATATTCAAGACAACCTCAAATGGAATTGTCACGTTGACAATCTTAATTCCCAATTAAGCAAATTGTGTTACGCATTCCGAAACTTAGTTAACGCAGTTAGTCCACGTATTTCCCGTTGCGTATATTTTGCAAACGTTTACTCCCATTTACGTTACGGCATTACCTTCTGGGGTAATTCCGGTCAGAGTATTCAAACTTTCAGAATTCAGAAGAGGATAGTTCGGATAATTTGTAAATCTCACCCCCGAAACTCTTGTAAACCTTTATTCAAGGAATTAAATATCTTAACACTTCCCTGCATTTATATTTATGAAACGGTCGTGTTTGTTAAGACCGAATTACTGAAGTGCCACCCTTGCTTTATACGAAACAGTCTCGTTCACGAACACAATACACGCAATAGTAATAATATTCATCGCCCTAGAGTGTCAACCACTCTTTGCCAAAAAGGACCTTATCATTCGGGAATCGTTCTATATAATTCCCTGCCCAAGAATATAAAAGACATTATGAAATTGAATCTGTTCAAATCAGCGGTTAAAAACTACCTCCTGCACCAGTGCTTCTACAATGTAAAAGAATTTATTGATTTTAATAAAAGTTAAATTCGTCTTGTACTTTATCACACCATTGCTGTAGCACTTTTTAAACAACTTTTAACAATTTCAAAAACTATTTTCTTGCATGATTGTTGCCGTTTGGCTCATATTAATTTAGTTTTATGTGTACTCAACTTTGGCATGGTTGTGTACACACATTCTGTAGCCCCATCCTGGCCCGGGTTTTTCTCCGTTTTTCCTTCTGGTAGAGGCGGATTTATCATACAGGTTCTCTAGGCTTTGTCTAGGGGCGTGTTTATTGTAACAATAAATCGTGAATTTAGTGTTATTTCAATTCTTATGATTTTTAAACACTATACTCTGAATAATCTATAGTTCGATAATAACTTGTACATGTAACTATTTTTGCTTAAAATAGAAACATATTGACATTCTATTAGTATTATAACTCGCAGCCAACTTTTTATCTTATCTAGGAACTTTTGCTGAAATTTTTTAATCTGCCTCTGCCTTAGGGCCTTTGATCGGAATTGATGGGATGGTCCCTTGCTTGCTTCCGGAGAGTAAATTAATTTTTTTTTTCCTCCACGTGGTCATACGCAGTTTGTACTGTTTTTTGACAATAAATTTATAAATTAACTACTCTGACATATAAAACTGGGATTAGACAGTCTTTCACATACATAACGGAGACTCTTTCAGACCTCTTGGAGTCTATAACACCAGAACCCATCCCTGCAATTGCAGCTATACCACCGTGGGAGGAAAAAGCTATGAGCTGCCATCCGGCCACACCAAAAGCAACACGGACAATCTCGATACACTAAGAATTGAAGTACTCGAGGTTATCCACGAGCATTACAGGGATTTTGTTAAAATATATACAGATGACTCCGTGGACCTTGACCGGGGCAACTCCAGTGCAGGCTATTATAATGAATCGACCGGAGAATGTTACTACATTCCAGCTAACTGTGCCTCCAGCGTGGATGCAGAAATCCTAGCCATCAATGCAGCCTTAGTGAGTTGTGTAAATTCACCGGACAAAAATATACGCATTCTTACAGATTCAAAATCAGCCATTCAAGAACTTCAGGATTACGAGCCCTGTGATTATTATTTTCGAACAGAAGAAACTAAATACCTACTACGAGAACTTAACAAAAACTGAAAGAACATCACTTTTCAATGGACACTATCCCACTGCGGTCTGCGAGGTAATGAACAGGCGGATAGGATAGCGAAGGCAGCAGCCACAATGGGGCCTGTTCTGCCAACTCAATACTCCCTAAAGAAATGCAAAAGGACGATTGAGAAACTCGTAAACGATGAATGGGTCTACAGGTGGAGCGCTGAAACCACAGGATGGGCATTGTTTGATATCCATAAAGAGCCAACCCCGCCAAATTGGTACCGAGGAGTCAGCAGACATGTGACGACCTTTATTGCTAGGGCTAGAATAGGCCATATTGTGACAAATAGTTACCTATTAAGGTTCCATCTCGCGGAATCAGAGACATGCAACAAATGCGGATTAGAAAAAGAAACATTGGAACACATATTGTTGAAGTGCAAACCAGAGAGTTCAGCTGGAGCCGCCCTTAAAGCGGCTCTTAAAAACAGCACTGACCCAATGACAGAAATCCTGAGAAAGAAAGAACACTGGGCACGGTCATCGAGCCATTGGAGTCACCTGACACTGGATGCTCGAAGAGGAAGAAGAAGAAGTTAATACATAACACTACTGACAACAAATGATCGATTTCAATCAAGCATTGGGTTAAAAGATGACCAGAATATCAAGAAAGGCAACACAAACATTCATGATAATGCACCATCTCACACAGCAAAACCTGCCAAGGAAACAATTGAGGTGTTTAGTTGGGAAATACTTGCACATGCGGCTTACTCACCAGACTCCGTTCGACTATTATTTATTTGCATCAATGGGATATGCATTGGCTCAGCAGCACTTCACTTCTTATGAAAATGTATGGAAATTGCTCGATAACTGGTTTGCCTTAAAAGAGCAACATTTTTTTGTGGCTTGGCAATCATAAATTGCCAGAGAGATGGAAAAAATGTATAGCTAGCAGTGGACACTATTTCAAAAATGTTTTCTCATTTTCATACAATAAACGTGTATTTTCTATATAAAAATTCCAGCTTCATATTTACACATATGATAAATATATATAGTCAGTAATACAAATATGCTATATATGTTATAATTAATTGATTGTATGAAACTTGCAATGCATAGCCATACATGCGTTCATATAATGTAGATCAGTTTGTAGTAATTGATAATTATATAATGAAATTGGTGCAGATTCCCAAGAACAAAATACCTAACAATTGTGACAGGGTAAAAAAGTTGTTTTTTCTCAACCTACCCACTTAAAGTTTTATAATGGGGGATCAATGCCAGCGACAAACCAGGTCTAGAATCCAGGAAATCGTGCTATGGCTGCAGGAGTGCTACCACTGCATCACCCACCTTGACTCCACCTGACCTGCCCCAGTATTTCTCTGCCATTTTCACCTGGTTGTAGATATTGTTACCTTTCCTCCCCAAGTAAATACTCGGAAATTGTGGATTAAAATCTCCCAATGTTGTTGTTAAATTTCTTACATTCTATTTGTTCTTTCAGAAGTGAATGATGAAATTTCAGTCTAAGCTAATGAAAATACATATACTGTGCAGGCTTTGTTATTGGTTAAACTTGATTGGTATGACATTGCTTATATAGAGGGTCAGGTTTTTGCAAAATGTTTGCATAGAGTAATATCAGGACCCAAACTTGATGGCAAACAGTTATCATACACCTTTTTCAAAAACAGTTCTCCAATGTGATGATGTCTTGGTAGCCACAGANTGTTGTAGATCTTCATTCAGTTGTTGTTGTTGTTGTTGTTGTTGTTGTTGTTGTTGTTGTTGTTGTTGTTGTTGTTGTTGTTGTTGTTGTTGTGATGTTGCGCAAGCCCCATTCTCCATTCTGTGTCATAGATAAGTGTATGTAACTTGAAATTTATTTGTGATTATCTCCTTTCAAATTTTGGAAAAAGAAACTGCTAAAGGAATCATAACTTAACCTAAAAAAATATACTTCTTTTAAAAATGGGATTTAACTGAAAATAAAAATAAATCAACTGCATTTTTTCACATATGATGCAGTAGCCTTTGAATTAATCATGAGAAATTATAGAATATAATGTGATTGAACAGTTAATGACTTCAAATGATTGAGTATTTGGTAAAGAAAATATTTCAATGAAAAACCTATAAAGAATATCCAACACTAGATGAAAAAACACATTTTTGACTTGACGGACCTCTTAATACTGATCAAACTGACTAAGATTTCAAATTATTATTTTTTTGTGTGTTCTATAATTTTCCAGAAGAATAGCTCAAATATATTATTGAATTGTACATTCTTATTCAGTTTCTTTACTATTGTGATGCTTCTCATAAATCGTTGTTTTTTTATACTCCTTGTGCTCCTGAAAGGTGTACAAGTATTTGTACTTGTCTTCATTTTTAAAACTTTCATCTGACATCCAACCTTTGTTTCTGATACTTGTTGTTCTTTGATATGACGATCTATATCAACATCATATTTTGTGTCATGTTAATCTAGCATGTCATACTTACTCCAAGAACCCTTCCCAACATAATGATAGGTAATTTGAGTATATCCTCTAGAGATCTGTTGCTTTGTCTTTTTAGAGCTGCAAACAGTTGCAACTTCATGAAATGTCATGTAATTTGAAAATTAAATAGGATACAGCTTTTCAGTAAAGAACAAACAAACAGTTGATTTAGTTTGCACCGGTGTAAAAATTAATAGAAATCAAAATATCTGGTGACTTCTGTGTGTAAAGCTGGATTTTTGTTTAAATCAAGTCCTTAAAAAGTATAAAATTAAAAATAATTGTTTGATAATATTTTTAATGTTTGTAGGTTGTGTGAATTTATGTATGTTATGTTACAGGTTCCTCCTGACAGCATTGAAAGAGCTGCTGGTCTTCTCTTTTTTGATAGGATAGCTCGGGAAAAGTTACGGTCCATTAACGGTCGTAAAACGACATATGTTTGAATGTGTGTGTTTCCATGAATTAGTCTGTGGTATCTCTTTCCTGTGCTTATACTTTTAATTCATCTGACATTGACTTATTTATTATATAGCTGTAAAAATAGCAAATATTTGTTAAACTCTTTAAATGTATATATTTTCTAGTCATTTGTTTGTTAGATGGGAGTTTTTAATATATATTTATTGAAAATATATGTTTTGTTTATTCTGTGTGTTGTAATCTCAATTTTTAGTGACACATTGAAATTCATAATGACAATATTGGATCATTCCATGTCAAATCATCACAAGAAAAGAGCGATTTTATCCTCACCATCTTGGATTTTCTTGAAATTTGGCACAGGTGTACTATTGGTATAGACTTGGAAAAATATGAAATTTTACTGGGATATGTCGATTGGTTTTTGAATTACAGGGCTGTAAAGTTATCATAAATGGGCCCAAAAACTGGCAACACCAATTTTTTTAATTGCAGTAGAAGCTTTCCTAATTGAGCTACAGACCTGGGATTGGTGGCACTTTACAGCATTTTTAATGCCCTTTCTTATGATATGCAACACTACAGGTTAAGATAGTAGAAAAAAATTTAAAACTTAATTTAAAATTTAAATTTTTTCAAATAGTACATATTTTAAATTTTTAAAATTAATTCCATGAATAGCTAGTAGTGTTATAAATCACAGGGCAAATATGAATTTGGGATGATAAAGGCTTCTTTGTTAAAAAAATTGAAGAATAAATCGCCTTTCATGAAAAAATAATTTTAATAATAATAAAATAATAAATTAATTAATCATAATTAATAGTTATTATGATTTATATTATTTTTGTAATAAAATATTTAATAATTATAATGATTACAATAATTATTTATATTCATTTATGTAAATATATTATTTTAATGAAATAATGCAATATAGTAAAATAATAATACAAAAATAATTCAATTCAATACTTCTGTTCAAGAACAGTCTTCTGTGTCAGATATCAGCCTGTTTAAATTGGTTGTGACAAGTTCAAATCTGTATTGAACTTGTTACAACATGTAGGCACCTTGCTCACTTCACTGATACTTGTTCCAGACTGTCATAGTGTGTATAGCCCTTCCTTAGTTGATGTATTTTGAGTTGGTTGTATTTATTTAAAGATTATTCATGGTTTAGCTCTAATGTGATGATGTAATTATTTTATATATTCATATTTAGAGTTACTGGTTAACATTTAACAAGTGTTTAATAGTTTAAGTGTGTTTTTCTTTTGCTCAATATGGAAAGTGATATATCAAGAATTCTGTGTTGTAATCCATTAAAGAAAACAAATCACTTTGTTAGAGACAGGAAAAAGCTCAGAAATGTCACAGTATGGATGCCTGAATTGTATCCACTAATAATCAGTGGTTCAAAAATTTGTGATAAATGTAGAAAGGAAATTACTATGTTAAAAATGCAGTCCCTAATATACAAAAATGTTGAAGATGATCATTCTTACTCGGAAACATTCTTGGACAGTGACACAGACTCAGTGGTTGTCCAGTCACTTAATATATCTCTTGAACAGTTGGGTGAGTCTCCCATTGTGAAGAAAAAAATTAAATGCAAGAAGTATAGTGCATCAAAAGTAAGAAAAATTTCCTCTACTATGAAATGTAAACTTTTTCCTGCTGCTGCTGCTGAAAGTTCATCATCAGAAAGTAACATGGAGAAATCAGAAGTTGTCAAATATCTGAAAATTAAATTTTCCAGTTGTCCGAGTAGGACGAAAAAGCTAATGCTTCTAACCTGAAAATTGGAGCATTAGAAAGATAATGCGTGAATTTGATGCACCAAACTACATGGTCAGGCAATCAAAAAAAATTCTTAGTGAGAAGGGCTTTTTGGAAAGTCCAAATTTAAAACCAGGGAAAAGCTTGCCAGTAGAGACAGTAGAAATTGTACATTCATTTTATGAACATGATGAAGTTAGTAGAGCAATGCCGGGTATCAAAGATTGTGTGACAGTTACTGAAACAGATGGAAGTAAATCGAAGATTTCGAAAAGACTCATATTTTGTAATCTTAAAGGACAAGTTTCCCAGCATAAAAATTGGTTTCTCTAAATTTGCTGAATTGAGACCTAAACATTGAATATTAGCTGGACAAAGTGGCACACTCTCTCTTTGTGTGTGCACAACTCACCAAAATGTGAAATTAATGATAGAAAATTCTAAATTGAACACTGTAACAAATGGTAAATTGCAAAATTACAAGCAGTGTCTTGCAAAATGCTTTGTAACCCATTGTCTGTTGATTGAAACATGGGGAAATGTACTTACTGTCCAGGTGGAAATGAAATATGTAAAATTTTGTAAGAATCCTTTGCTCAAAGTTCAGTTGAAAAAGTACAATTCCACCACTGGGTTTCAGTTGATTGCTGTAATGATTTTAGAGGAAGATTCACATGAATTTATTGATTTATTCTACAGCAAGTTGTCATCTTTGGTTCAGCATGACTTCATAGCCAAGCAGCAGCGATCTTTTCTAAACTACACAAAGGAAAATCTGAAAGAATCAGAATTTGTTGTCACCTGTGATTTTTCTGAAAATTACAGCATAGTGCTACAAGATGAAGCACAGAGCTACCACTGGTCAAGCCAACAGGCCACAATCCATCCCTTTGTTATATATTACAAAGAGAAAAGCAAAATTGAACATGTTAGTTACACAATAGTTTCTGATTCCCTAGAGCACAACAGTTGCTGTGTATACTTTTAAAAAAATCTCATAACCTTTTTGACAGACAAATTTCAAAAACTTCCCAAAAAGATTTTCAATTTTTCAGACGGGTCTGCTGCCCAATACAAAAACAAACAAAAATTCTTAAACCTCTGCTTTCATGAGGAAGATTTTAAAGTGAAAGGAGAGTGGCACTTTTTTGCCACAGCTCATGGCAAAGGGCCTTGTGATGGAGTAGGAGGATCGGTAAGGAGACTGGCAGCTCGTGCCAGTTTGCAAAGACCCTATGAAAATCAAATCCAAACCACACTACAACTTTTTGAGTTGGTAGTAGAAAACATTACTAACATAGACTTTGCATATTCAAGCCAAGAAGACTGTTGAATCAGAGTGTTTAAAAAAAATTGGTTTGATCCAGTGTTGGCTATCAAAGGAACACACCAATACCATACTTTCATTCCTAAATCTGCTGCCAAAATATTGGTTAAAAACTTTTCTATGAATTCAGAAGCTTGCAAAAAGAAAGTATCAAAATCTCCTAATAAACTTAAATTAGCAGATATATCAGGCTACATTACATTACATATGAAGCAAACTGGTGGCTTGGGTATGTTTTAGAGAAAAATGAAGAACTTGATGAAGTGAAAGTAACTTTTCTTCATCCAGTTGGGCCCTCCAAATCATTCTCGTATCCAAGAAATGCTGATATTCTGTGGGTCTCAGTAGTGGATGTTCTGAAGAAAGTGGATCTTGTGACTCCTACTGGAAGAACTTATGTTCTACTTGAAAGAGATGTATGCCACACAAATGAAGCCTTTCAAACGTAAAATAATAAGCAGATCCAATTACTTAATAGTAAGTTTTAATTTGGACTTAGTATAAAATTTTTATTCATGTCAGTGTTTATGTTTAATTTCATGAAAATGTCAATATTAGCATTGTTGTATTAATTAAAATGAATAGAGTTGAATTAATGGGAATAGAGCTTTATTCTTCAATTTTTTAAACAATGAAGCCATTATCATCCCAAATTTAAATTTTGCCCTGTGATTTATAACACTACTAGCTATTCATGGAATTAATTTTAAAAATTTAAAATATGTACTTTTTGAAAAAATTTAAATTTTAAATTAAGTTTTAAATTTTTTTCTACTATCTTAACCTGTAGTGTTGCATATCATAAGAAAGGGCATTAAAAATGCTGTAAAGTGCCACCAATCCCAGGTCTGTAGCTCAATTAGGAAAGCTTCTACTGCAATTTAAAAAATTGGTGTTGCCAGTTTTTGGACCCATTTATGATAACTTTACAGCCCTGTAATTCAAAAACCAATCGACATATCCAAGTAAAATTTCATATTTTTCTAAGTCTATACCAATAGTACACCTGTGCCAAATTTCAAGAAAATCCAAGATGGTGAGGTTCAGACCTGTGTTAATTTGATGTGGAATGACCCTATTTCCTGATGTAGGTGTAATTTGAAAATATTAGTTAATGAATTATTAATATTTGAAAGATTTTGAGTTGCTGCATATTGTTTTTGGAGCAAGTTCAGTTGAAGTACTATTTATAAAACTATCGTTATTAAAGGACTGGTTTTAAACTATACTTTTGAAATCACTTCCTTGTATTATAGATCATTTTTTAGTGTCAGCTCATGTTATATGTTCACTGTTCACCCCAAGACACTGCTTGTGTCTTTCTCCCTGCTAGGTTCTGAGCTTTGATATCTCCCAGGCATCAACAACAATGTATTTCTTGCAATTTGCAATTCAGTGTTCTAATTATGTGGTTTTTTTTTTAAGTGACATAAAGTGCTGGTTATGTATTAAATTGTGATTGTGTGCACCCTTGAGTCAAGGACTTCATTGATGTCTGTCAGTTAGATAACTCTCAAGTTTCAATGGTGGACCTCTAAAACAGTTCCTAATTATTTTTTTCAATACAACTTTTTGGTCTCCAGTTTCAATGGTTTTCAGGTGTGTGAAGGTCTTATCATCATTTATGGCATTACCCTACACCCCTCTGTAGATACTGCGGGAAGAACATCCTCCATTCCTTTATTTCTTTTATGAAGAATTATTAATTAGGTGATACGAGTTTGAATTTGTCCTTTTGTAAAGTCTGCTGTTTAATTTTTTGTAATTTTACCTATATTACCTATAAATTTTTTTTTAATTTTACCTATATTATAAATTAGGGATATTGATGTGTTGTTTTAACATTTCAGTAGAAACTACCTTCCCTGTAGACAGCATTTTTGAGGGAAAATAGAGTATAGTAGTGTTTTAGGGAGAAAGTGCGAAGAATGGTGAGGAAAATTGTTTATTGAATTGTGCATTTTAAAGTGCATAATTGTCTGAAATTTAAATAA